>CM022302.1:197638085-197905900 GCA_011799875.1 Thinopyrum elongatum
CTTGCTATAATGTTAGTATTTGCTACTGTAGTACTGCTTATCGTTGTTGCTACTGACCAAATAATTACTGAGCGAGAAATTTTTGCGAAGGTTGATGATGATGCTATTATATATCGCTTTCAAGACTATAGATTTCGCAAAGGAACTTTACCTCGTCGTAGTAGCAAGTTTTCAACTTTGTACAATGTTAATTGTTTCACTTGATGTTTATGTCTTCTCTCATGAAATTTCACCCTGACCCTGACCCCTAGCAGTCGGCAAAGAAGGCCACGTGGCAGCTACCTGTGCAACCTGGGAACACTGGGTTGCCTATTTGGGCATTTTGCCGTCAGCTGGCAGACGGCAAAGAGGCTAAGGTCTTTGCCGACTGCTGGCAGACGGCAAAGATTCAAATCCCTTTGCCGACAGCTAGCAGACGGCAAATAAGGCCACATGGCAGCTTCCCAGTGACTCCTATTTGGGCTCTTTGCCGTCCGCCAGCAGACGGCAAAGACCTTAGCCTCTTTGCCGTCTGCCGGCTGACGGCAAATAAGGCCACGTGGCAGCTTCCCAGTGACTCCTATTTGGGCTCTTTGCCGTCCGCCAGCAGACGGCAAAGACCTTAGCCTCTTTGCCGTCTGCCGGCTGACGGCAAAGCACGCCGTTAACCCCTAACGGCTCCCACCTCACCTCACTGCCGTCTACGCTCTTTGCCGTCTGCTGGCCGCAAACGGCTGACGGCATAAACCTTTGTCGTCCGCTTCTCTGAAGCAGACGGCAAAGAAGGCCTTTACCGGCAGGAATTGAGCCGGACTGTTTGCCGACAGCTAGCAGTCGGCAAAGAGCTTTGCCGACCGCCATTCATGCATTTGCCGTCTGCCATGGCAGACGGCAAAGAAGCTGATTCCTGTAGTGACTCCTACAAGTATCTAGAGGCCATATCGTGCAATAAAACAAATTTGAACCATATAAATTTGACATGCAAGCTCAAGAACATGGTCACCACAGCAGCAAAAATTTGCAATATATAAAGCACTATAGCAAAAACTAATTGGACGAACAGAGGAGTCACATACCGATGAATAATCTCCTAAAATAGTTTCAGAAACGGAGCTCCGAGCAAAGAGATCGAAAATGGCAGCAAGATGAGCAAGAACACGGGTTTGAGCTAGTTTGTGATTTTTTCTGGAGGAAGAAGAAGAGCATGGGTGGCTGGCATAAGTGAGGGGGCCTATGTGGGCCCCACAAGCCTGCATGGCATGCCCAGGGGGTGGGCGCGCCCTGTGAGCTTGTGGCTCATAGGTGCACCCCCCTGGGGTTTGTTCAGTGCCAAATTTTTTCAAATATTGTAGAAAAAATCATATAAAGTTTTCAGGGCATTTGGAGAACTTTTGTTTTCTGGTCATTTTTTATTGCACGGATAATTCAAAAAACAGTAAAATAATAGCACTTCTACTTTATTAATTCTAAATAACAGAAAGTAAAAGGTGGGTACAAAAGGTGGTGTTTACTAAATTCATCCATCACATGCCCGTCAAAAGGAACCGATTAATAAGGTTGATCAAGTCTTATTAACAAACTTCTTCCGAATGACATGAAACCGGAGAATCTTCGTATAGCACTAGGTTACCTCAACGGGGATATGCATGCCCCCAACAATAAGAATATCATATTTCTTTTTTACAGTAGGAATAAGCAATTCAAAACCTCCAATAGTAATTGTTGAAATTTTGCCAATAGAATTAATACTATTCACTTGAGGTTGTTTCTTCGGAAAGTGTACCATTTGCTCATTACCATTAACATGAAAAGTGACATTGCCCTTATTGCAATCAATAACAGTCCCTGCAGCATTCAAAAAGGGTCTACCAAGGATGATCGACATACTGTCGTCCTTAGGTATATCAAGAATAACAAAGTCTATTAAAACAGTAACATTTGCAACTATGACAGGAACATCCTCGCAAATACCAATGGGTATAGCAGTTGATTTATCAGCCATTTGCAAAGAAATTTCAGTGGGTGGCAACTTATTCAAATCAAGTCTATGATATAAAGAGAAGGACATAACACTAACACCGGCTATTAGATCACATAAAGCAGTTTTATCATAGTTTCTTTTAATGGAGCATGGTATAGTTGGTATTCCTAGGTCCCCTAGTTTCTTTGCTATTCCACCTTTAAATGTATATTTAGCAAGCATAGTGGAAATTTCAGCTTCTGGTATCTTTCTTTTATTTGTAACAATGTTTTTCATATACTTAGCATAAGGAGACATTTTCAGAATATCAATCAAACACAAGCGCAAAAAGACAGGTCTAAGCATTTCAACAAAGCGCTCAAATTCTTCATCATCCTTATTCTTTGAAGCATTAGAAGGAAAGGGCATGGGTTTCTGAACCCAAGGTTCTCTCTCTTTACCATGTTTCCTAGCAATGAAGTCTCTCTTATCATATCTTTTATTCTTAGGCTGCGGGTTATCGAGACCAACAGCAGGCTCTATCTCCACATCATTATCATTACTAGGTTGAGCATCAACATGAACATCATCATTATCATTACTATTAGGTTCATGTTCATCAGCAGATTGTGTTTCACCATCAGAAATAGAAATATCATTTGGATTTTCAGGTGTGTCTACAAGAGGTTCACTAGAAGCATGCAAAGTCCTATCATCATTCTTTTTCTTTTTATTACTAGAAGGACTAGGTGCACCAGTATTAATTCTTTGAGAGTCTTGTTCAATTCTTTTAGGATGGCCTTTAGGATACAAAGGATCCTGAGTCAGTTTACCACCTCTAGTCATAACTCTAACATCATGATCATTCTTTTTATTGTTCATCTCATTAAGAAAACCATTATGTGCCTTGAGAACTTGTTCTACATGAGTTTTTATCATGGAAGCATGTTTACTAGCAACCTTGAGGTCATTAACAGTTCTAAACATATAGTCACCCAAGCATTCAATCATATAAGCATTACATTTCAATTGTCTACTAACATATGCATTGAAGTTTTCTTGTTTAACAATAAACTTATCAAATTCATCCAAGCATTGACTAGCAGATTTAGTATAAGGAATATCAGCTTCATCAAATCTATAGAGGGAATTTACCTCTACTACCTGTGTCGGGATATTAAGACCATGTATTTCTTCGATAGGTGGTAAACTCTTAACATCTTCAGCTCTAATACCTTTTTCTTTCATAGATTTCTTTGCCTCTTGCGTATCTTTAGGGCTAAGAAATAGAATACCCCTCTTATTCGGAGTTGGCTTATGCGGTGGTTCGGGAAGAGTCCAATCATTATCATTACTCAGTATATTATTCAATAGTTCTTCGGCTTGTTCAATAGTTCGTTCCCTAAAAACACAACCAGCACAACTATCTAGGTGGTCCCTAGAAGCATCGATTAGTCCATTATAAAAGATATCAAGTATTTCATTTTTCTTGAGAGGATGATCAGGCAAAGCATTAAGTCATTGGAGAAGCCTCCCCCAAGATTGTGGGAGACTCTCTTCTTCAATTTGCACAAAGTTAAATATTTCCTTTAAAGCAGCTTGTTTCTTATGAGCAGGAAAATATTTTTCAGAGAAGTAATATATCTTATCCTGGGGACTACGCACACAACCAGGAGCAAAAGAATTAAGCCATATCTTAGCATCATCCTTTAACAAGAAAGGAAACAACTAAAGAATATAGTAGTAGCGAATTTTTTCCTCATGAGCAAATAGAGTGGCTATGCCATTTAATTTAGTAAGATGTGCCACAATAGTTTTTGTTTCATAACCATGGAAAGGATCAGATTCAACCAAAGTAATTAACTCAGGATCGATAGAGAATTCATAATCCTTATCAGTAACAAAAATAGGTGAAGTAGCAAACTGGGGGTCATATTTCATTCAAGCATTCCAAGATTTTTCTTTCAACTTGACTAGCAATTTCTTTAGATCATCTCTATCCTTACAAGTAAGAAAGTCCCTAGCTACCTCTCCATCCATAACATAACCCTCTGGTATATCAGACAATTCATATGTAGGAGTGATAGGTCTAATGGGTGTTTTAAAGTTTTCAGTTTCAATAATTTCATCAGTTTCAGAAATATCATCAATTTCAGTATTCTCAATATCTTTAGCTCTAGCAAGTTGTTCATCAAGAAATTCACCAGTGGCACAGTCTTATCAAGCAAAGTACTAGAAGCATCATTCATAGTAGAAGTAGCATCATCAATTACTTGCGACATATCAGGATTAATAACAGGTGGTGGTGTCGCAAGCTTACTTAAAACAGAAGGTGAATCAAGTGCAGAGTGTGATGGCAGTTCCTTACCTCCCCTCGTCCTAGAGGGAACGATCTTAGTTCTTGGATCTTTAAAATTCTTCATAGTGATCAACAGAGATAAATCCCAAGTGAATCAGCAAATAGAGCTATGGTTCCCCAGAACGGTGCTAGAAAAAGGTCTTGATAACCCACAAGTATAGGGGATCGCAACAATTTTCGAGGGTAGAGTATTCAACCCAAATTTATTGATTTGACGGATGGTTGGGGGCGGCGGAAGACAAGCATTGGGGGGCGAGAGCCGGTGATTTAGCCGGCGACCCGCACGGTGGTCTATTGGGGAAGAGAAGAGGTGAGGAAGAAGAAGGGTTAGGAAGTGAAGGATCTCCATCCAACCGCCTGAAATGGTCGACTGGCCCAAATGACATAAGTCAGGCGACTTGCATGTCGACATTCCCTTTATATTTAGTACCATCATCCTAGATGGTTTGTGACATGCTAGCACTGCTGCTCAACCCATCAAGCTAAACAAATTACCACTCATAATTACAAACTTAGTTGTTCAAATATGAATCTGATATTATGTTGACACTGGTACATCGAGCTGCTATACAAACGGTTTTTAACCCCTTTCCGTGATGGAGTTTTAAATCGTCGCCTTGCCTATGTGTGCGATAGGGGGGTCCTTCCCACACGACCCAGAAACTATCGAGGATAGGGAGCGATGATGCAGATGCGTTGCCAAATGTAATCGTATGCGATGCAGCAACATATTGCACACACCACATTCTGGCACATGTGTGGGATTGGTGATCAATCGCTCACGTCTCTCATGAGTCAAATGTTTCTAATTACGTAGTGAAACCAAACGGTGTCTCATATTGGACCATTTACGAAATAGTACCTAAGGCACACGGGCCATCATAGAAACCGTGTGCGAAATGTGGCCCATCGCACACAAGTATTCTATGGCAATCGTCTGCCATGCATGACACCATCCCACACATTTCCCGAACAATTACCGTGTGCAATAATGTGCTATCACAAACGGTTCAGGCGCCCCTTTGCACACATACAAGTGCGGCAAATCATCTGCGATTTGTTGTGTATCACCAACGGTTGCGATATGAGTGACGTGTGCTTTCAGTTCTGGTTCGCACACGTTTCCTGACCAATTTACAAGTGGGATTCAATTTTGCATTATGCACAGTTTCCTATAAGCTCTTGTGTGTGATAATGTGCTATCACAAACGGTTCAGGCGCCCCTACGCACACGTAGAAGTGCTGCAAATCGTGTGTGATTTGTTGTGTATCATTGACGGTTCCACTACAATTGACGTGTGCTTTCAATTCTGGATCGCGCACACTCATTTAGTTGAACCATGTGCACATCATTGGCCAAGTTAAAGCAAAAATATCGCATTTGAATCGCCATGCAAAAAAGCAAATTCTCCGCAGTATGCAATGGAACAAATAGTGTCCACGGGAAGAACATTCACCAGAATTCACAACGATATGCAATTGAACAAATGGTAGCTAAATACCAATGATTTATCGACATATGCAGTACATAATCATAGTGTACGAAATACGAAGACCTCATCACATGGAAAACAATGCATCCATGCCTATATGTTTAGTGGCTAACACTTACTCATTGTTTCAGGAAAAAAATGCTAAAATCTTCATTATCACCAGTGGGCTTGATGTAGTGATTCAGGAAGAAGTTGCTGATAAATCTCCTAACCATCAACAATTCACCAGCGGGGAGCAGTTCAGGGGTCATCGGTTCAAAGATGAGCTGCAGGATTTTTAAGATCAGAATGTGCCATATGAGTGGAGTAGAAGATATTAGGTAAGATAGACTTATTGGTACTAATTCATGAGCATCTTCACAACAATCAGCAAATTTGTAGATGGAGATCATGTGTCTGCAAACATAGTATCCACAAAGGCTGGTCCCTGCTTGTTGCTGAGGACACTGAAATTTTTTGTATAGAATTAGTCTTGTATTTGCCCTGTTAGGAACAACCTAACCGGTGTAAGATGTAATTTTTTTTCTTGGACAAAAAATAGAAAGAGGTTTATTTAGAAACTTGAACATTTGACTAGCGTAAGAAAAGGTATTTGCAAACTTTTGGATGCATTTTCCGAAAATAATGGAATTTGGTGTCTTACCGGAGAAACGATCTCATGCTACAGAGGTAGTTTACTCTTGATTAGGTTCCCTGGTTTAGTTTTGCATAACGCCAACACACTACAAATGAAGATGAATTTTCACATACTCAATTCTTGAACAAGATATGAATGCAAATTTCAACATCATAGAATTCAATACCTATCCATGAATTGCTGAAGATGCGTCAGATCATGAGGCTTTATTGACTCTCTAAGAGAATCCAGGTAGTAAACTCTGTTCTTTTTTGGAACAATGACTACCAAGATCCATTGAATGCTACAGACTACGAAAACCATGAACTTAGGAACTATGCCAAAACCTAAAAGACAATGAATGTATGTGTGGTTGTTTATTTGACTTACCCTTCATGATATGGCCGGAGAAATAATTCTGCATGTGACGTGTTTTGAAGATACTGGTGACCTTGTTAATGGCGTACTCCCGTTCATCCTTATCACGTAATAATGTGCCATTTGCTAATGCATGATCTATGAAATACACACTCTATCTTTTTCCTCTCTGCACGATCAATCCCCTGAGAGGAATACAATACAGTTAGCTTTTTATCGTTTACAGCCTTGTATGGAGAAGTTTTTTTAGGGCTAATGATAGCGGGAAAGGATCCCACTACCCTTCTTTCTTCTTTTTATGGAGAAGTTGATCAGAGTTTGTGAAGTACTTAAAATATCCGGCATTTAACAAGAGTGGCATTGAGCACATTGAAGTTGAAGAAGAGTTGTAAGTACTCAAAACATACACCGTTGGAACCCGGATCGTGATGGAAATGATCTCTGTCGTAGTGGACTAGCAGAACCTTATGACCTTTTGACATTTGATCCATGCATTATTTATGTAACATGTGGCAACTGGAACTACACTCCTCAAAGTATTCGCCAACAAGAAATGGCTAGCCATGGACGTAATTGCGTGCTTGAAGTACATATGCTTTATTTTTTAGCAAGCATCATATCTAATTCTGCAAAGGTCATTCTGTCAGAAACAATATTACTCTCCGATTCGAACTACTCGTTGGTAATTTCGTTATGGGCGATGAGTGCCTTAAGTAGGAGGCTATTGTTCCCATTCCTCCTCGGTCTCGGGGCTCACTTCCTCGGGGGTGCATCCTTTTTGCCCGCTTCCTTCTTGGTACTTGAAGAACTTCTGGTGTAAGGTCTGGATGGTTGAAAGGCGGACTGTTGAGCAGAGGGTGAAGCTACGACGGGCTGCTGAGCAGTCGGTTTAGCATTGCCAGACTGCTGAGCTACCGGTCTTGCTATGACGGACTGCTGGGCTGTAGGAGCAGAGGCATCAGACTGATGACCAGGCATTGAAGCTATGTCGGGTTTCTGCACAGGTGGTGCCAACTTGTCGGTGTGCTGAGGAGGCTGTTGATGACCCACAAGTATAGGGGATCAATCATAGTCCTTTTGATAAGTAAGAGTGTCGAACCCAGCGAGGAGCAGAAGGAAATGACAAGTGGTTTTCAGCAAGGTAATTTCTGCAAGCACTGAAATTGTCGGTAACAGGTAGTTTCATAGCAAGATAATTTGTAACGGACAAGTAACGGTAACGGTAAATAAAGTGTAGCAAGGTAGCCCAATACTTTTTGTATCAAAGGACAAGCCAAAACGGTCTCAGATAATAAGCAAAGTGTTCTTGAGGGCACACGGGAATTTCATCTAGTCACTTTCATCATGTTGGTTTGATTTGCGTTCGCTACTTGGATAACTTGATATGTGGGTGGACCGGTGCTTGGGTGCTATTCTTACTTGAACAAGCCTCCCACTTATGATTAACCCCCTCACAAGCATCCGCAACTACAAGGAAAGTATTAAGATAAAATCTAACCATAGCATTAAACATATGGATCCAAATCTGTCCCTTACGAAATAGCGCATAAACTAGGGTTTAAGCTTCTGTCACTCTAGCAACCCATCATCTAATAACTACTCCACAATGCATTCCCTTAGGACCAAAGATGGTGAAGTGTCATGTATTCAACGTTCACATAACATCATTAAGGGAATCACAACATACATATCATCATAATATCGAACACATATAAATTCACATGATTGCTTGCAACATGATTTCTCTCGTGGCCTCAAGAACAAAGGTAACTAATCACAAATAATATTCATGCTCAAAATCAGAGGGGTATTAAATAGCATAATGGATCTGAACATATAATGTTCCACCAAATAAACCATATAGTAATCAACACTACTAGTCACCCACAGGTACCAATCTGAGGTTCTGGTACAAAGATTGAACACAAAATATGAACTAGGGTTTGAGATGACATGGTGCTGTTGAAGATGTTGATGGAGATTGGCCTCCCAAAGATGAGAGGGTTGTTGGTGATGACGATGGCTTCGATTTCCACCTCCGGGAGGGAAGTTCCCCCAGCAGAATCGCTCTACCGAAGGGCAAAAGTGCTCCTGCCCAAGTTCCACCTCGAGACGGCGGCGCTCCATCCGAAAAGTCCTCCCCTTATTTTTTCTAGGTCAAAAGACCTCATATACTAGAAGATGGGCACCGGAGCTGGGCCGGGCTGCCCACCACCCACCAGGGCGCACTTGGGGGGCCTGGCGCGCCCTGGTGTCTCGTGGGCACCTGGCAGCCCCCCTCTGGTAGTTCTTTTCTCTAATATTTATTAAATATTAGAAAATAATTCACCGTAAAATTTCAGCTCATTTGGAGATGTGCAGAACAGGTATCTCTGAAGTAGCTTTTCAGGTCCAGAATTCCAGCTGCCGGTATTCCCCCTCTTTGTGTAAACCTTGCATATTGTGAGAGAAAAGGCATTAGAATTACTCCATAAAGTGTTATTATGCATAAAACATTATAAATAACAGTAGGAAAACATGATGCAAAATGGACGTATCAACTCCCCCAAGCTTAGACCTCGCTAGACCTCAAGCGAAAGCCGATTTCGAAAATCAAGTCCACATGTTTAAATAGAGAGGTGTCGATAAAAAAAAATACGAATATAGTAGCATCATGATTATTATCATAACAGCAAAAAACTTTATCATAAAACTTCATCATATAACTTCTCATGAACAGGTAACAATGCATCACAACATCGAAGTAAGAAGCATAAACTTTCTTGAAAACCAACAAACTATGTTCTCAGTCAACTTTGCTACTACAATTCATCATATTTTCAGGAAAGGTCACGTATCGGAGCTTCTTGGCAAGTCCACATACTCAACCATCATTTAATCTTTTATGATTGCTAACACTCACAACATATATATGAGCAAAAAGTTTCAACTGTACACATAGGAAGAAAGGGGCTTATAGTTTCGCCTCCCAACTTAGTCACCTCAAGGGTGATGTCAACAATAATAACTCATGATCACTCACATCCAAATGGATATATGTGCCAAGATCATTCCCCACCACATGATGCTTGCCAAAGAGAAAATAAAAAGGAGTAGAGGAAAATACTTTAACTCTTGCATAAAAAGTAAATACATAAAAGTAAAAGATAGGCCCTTCGCAGAGGGAAGCAGAGGTTGTCATGCACTTTTTGGTTTTGTATGCACAATCTCTTAATGCAAAAGAACATCACGTTATATTGCCCCTTATGATAGCAACCTTTATTATGCAGTCTGTTGCTTTTATTACTTTGTCATCACAAGTTCGTACATTAACCCTTAATTTATCTTACACTAAATGATCAAACACATTTAGAAGCAATTTGTATTACCTTATTGCACCGATGACAACTTACTTAAAGGATCTTACTCAATCCATAGGTCAAACATGAGTTTGGGTTTAAGGTTTTTGGATGCACAAGTAGTATCTCTACTTAGTGCGAAATTTTGGCTAGCAAAGATATTGAGCAAGCACCACATGTTGAAGGATCCATGACAATATAATTTCTTTGTGAATATGAACAAACGTAAATCATTATGGTGTCTTCATTATCCAACGTCAACAGTTTGGCATAAGATAATTAGTGCAGGCTCACAATCATAAAAGGTGTCCAAGATTGTGTATTTGCATGTGAATCTTCTCTTCCCTTATTAATTCATTCATGAATTGCATCATTCACCAATGCTATGTTTGTCAACTTCCAACAAATTTTACCACTTATACTTTTCCTTATGTGATGTCATTACTTACCATCGGATTAGCATATGATTTTTTTCATTATTTCCTTTTATTTTGATTGAAACATTAAAGTAAAGAAGCAAAAACTCACACTAAACTTTATTATATAACTCTCACTCGATTACATGGATTGAAAGATCATGAAACTAGCACTTGAAAATAGATCATACTAAACTTCTATTCAACTAAATCATGAAATAGATAAGGATCGAACTAAGATAGGCAAAGTTAAGAAAAGTGATGGTGATACGATACCGGGGCATCTCCCCCAAGCTTGGCAAAAGCCAAGGGGAGTGCCCATACCCGTGTACTCAGGTCTCCTTTGATGGGGAAGATGATGATGGTGATGGTGATGAGGTAGTAGCGTCACACTTCAGGCTCAATAGGTACTCCAATCTACGAATGATGCTCCGGAGGGCGATGATTTGCTCTTGTAACACAATATTTTCACGAGTGAGATATTTATTTTGAACACGAACCGTTTCAAAGGCCCGAAAAGCTTCAATTTTAGTAGGGGTGAGAAGATTGTAGTATGGTTGAAGGAGATCTTCTTCTTCTTCAGCCAGCATGGCCTGCCCTCCTGCTTGAGCTTGATCTCCCGTAGCTTCCTTGCTCTTGTCCTCCTTAATTTCTTCTTTTGGTCCCTCTCTTTTCAATTCCATCTTCATCAGCCAAGCATCTTCTTCTATGTTGTTGGAGGATGGAGAAGACATGATGCCTGGCTTGATGGATCTCACACAGAAACAACACGAAACAAGAATAGAGGATTTCTCCACGATACGGTGGTCAAATCGTCCAGGAGTATATATAATTTTTTTTTATCTTGGGAAACAAGCATACGGAAGGAAAACGGAGTCGGGAAGGTGCCCGAGGGGCCCACCACCCACCAGGGCATGCCCTGGTGTCTCGTGGGCACCTGGGTTGCCTTCCCAGTTATTTCTTAATTTCCTATTTTTTCTTATATTCCAAAACTGACAGAAAATATTTTTGCGGATTTTTCAGAGTCCATTTACTTACCGTATCACGTACCTCTTCCTTTTCAGGGTTCTGGAGTGTTCTAGAGGGTTTCTTTTATGTGTTCCTCTAGTGTCATGGTTTGAATAATATTGGTTTCAACATTACTGGGAGTACTTGAGATGTAGTGTTTAATTCTTTGTCCATTGACCACCTTTGGGTTAGTACCTTCGGCATTATTAATCTTGATAGCTCCAAAGCGATAAACTTCTTCGATGGTATATGGTGCTTCCCATTTGGAAAGAAGCTTTCCTGCAAAAAATCTAAAATGAGAGTTGTACAAAAGAACATATTCACCAACTTCGAATTCCCGCTTTTGGATTCTTTTGTCATGCCATCTCTTAACTTTTTATTTAAATAACTTGGCATTTTCATAAGCTTGGGTTCTCCATTCATCTAGTGAGCTAATATCAAATAACCTCTTTTCACCGGCAAGTTTGAAATCATAATTGAGTTCTTTAATTGCCCAATATGCTTTATGTTCTAACTCAAGAGGCAAATGACAAGCTTTGCCATAGACCATTTTATATGGAGACATACCCATAGGATTTTTATAAGTTGTTCTGTAGGCCCAAAGTGCATCATCTAATTTCTTAGACCAATTCTTTTGGGACCTATTGATAGTTTTTTGTAATATTAATTTTATTTCTCTATTGCTAAGTTCAACTTGACCACTAGATTGAGGATGATAGGGTGATGCAATTTCATGGTTAACTTCATATTTGGAAAGCATTTTACGGAAAGCACCATGAATAAAGTGTGAACCACCATCTGTCATTAAATATCTAGGGACTCCAAACCTTGGGAAATAACTTCTTTAAGCATTTTAATGGAAGTGTTATGATCAGCACTACTAGTTGGAATAGCTTCTACCCACTTAGTAACATAATAATCATTTACCAAAATATGAGTATACCCATTAGAGGAAGGAAAAGGTCCCATATAATCAAAGCCCCAAACATCAAATGGTTCAACAACAAGTGAATAATTCATAGGCTTTTCCTAACGCTTACCGATATTACCTATTCTTTGAAATTTATCACAAGACAAGATGAACTTACGGGCATCCTTAAAAAGAGTAGGCCAATAAAAACCAGATTGTAATACCTTATGCGCAGTTCTATCTCCTGCATGATGTCCTCCGTAGGCTTCGGAGTGACATTTTCGTAGGATTTGTTCTTGTTCATGCTCAGGTACACAACGTCTAATAATACCATCTACTCCTTATTTATAAAGATGTGTGTCATGCCAAAAGTAGTGTCTTAAGTCATAGACGAATTTTTTCTTTTGTTGGTATGTGAAACTAGGTGGTATAAATTTAGCAACAATATAATTAGCATAGTCAGCATACCAAGGAGTATTATGAGAATCATTTATTACAGCTAGTTGTTCATCAGGAAAGCTATCATCAATAGGTAGTGGGTCATCAAGAATATTGTCTAACCTTGACAAGTTATCAACTACGGGGTTCTCGGCTCCTTTCCTATCAGTGATGTGTAAGTCAAATTCTTGTAACAAGAGAACCCACCTAATGAGTCTAGGTTTAGCATCTTTCTTTTCCATAAGATATTTAATAGCATCATGATCGGTGTGAACAATCACTTTCGAATAAACAATGTAAGATCTGAATTTATCACAAGCAAACACAACTGCTAAAAATTCTTTCTCAGTAGTACCATAATTTCTTTAGGCATTGTCTAGAGTTTTGCTAGCATAATGGATAACATTTAATTTCTTATCAACTCTTTATCCTAGAACAGCACCAACAGCATAATCACTAGCATCACACATAATTTCAAAGGCAAGTTCCAATCAGGTGGTTGAACAATAGGTGCAGAAGTTAAGGCTTTCTTAAGTGTTTCAAAGGCTTCTACACAATCATCATCAAATACAAATGGAACATCCTTTTGTAAAAGATTAGTAAGACGCCTAAAAATTTAAGAGAAGTCTTTAATAAACCTCCTATACGAACCAGCATGACATAGGAAACTACGGATACCTTTAATGTCTTTAGGACATGGCATTTTCTCAATTGCATCAACTTTAGCTTTGTCCACCTCAATACCTCATTCAGAAATTTTATACCCCAAGACAATGCCTTCATTAACCATAAAGTGGCACTTCTCCCAATTCAAGACAAGATAAGTTTGTTCACATCTCTGCAGAACTCGATCAATGTTGCTTAAGCAATCATCAAAAGAAGTTCCGTAAACGGAAAAATCATCCATGAAAACCTCAATAATCTTTTCACAAAAGTCAGAGAATATAGCAGTCATACATATTTGAAAGGTAGCAGGTGCATTACATAAACCAAAAGGCATATGTCTATAAGCATAAGTTCCAAAAGGGCAAGTAAAAGTGGTTTTCTCTTGATCAGGTTATGAAACAGGTATTTGAGAAAAACCAGAATATCCATTAAGAAAACAAAAGTGTGTGTGCTTGGATAATCTTTCTAACATTTGATCAATAAAAGGCAGAGGGTAATGATCTTTTCTAGTAGCTTTATTTAATTTTCTAAAATCAATTACCATTCTATAGCCATTAGAAAAATTACGGGATAAGTTCATTTTTATCATTAGGAACAACAGTAATATCTCCTTTATTAGGGACACAATGAACAGGACTTACCCATCTACTATCAGCTATGGGATAGATTATACCTACTTCAAGAAGCTTTGTATTTTAGTTCTTACCACTTCTTTCATCTTAGGATTCAAACTTCATTGGTGATCAATAACAAGTTTAGCATTAGGTTCCATATTAATTTTGTGCTGACAGAGAGTGGTACTAATGCCCTTAAGATCATCAAGAGTATATCCAATAGCAGCACGGTGCTTCCTCAATTTTTTTAATAATCTCTCTTCTTCATGTTCTGAAATGTTAGCACTAATAATAATAGGATATATCTTTTTCTCATCAAGATAAGCATACTTCAGAGTGTCAGGCAATTGCTTTAATTCAAACACATGATCACCTTTAGGTGGAGGAGGACCTCCTAGAGTTTCAATAGGCAAATTGTGTTTAAGGATAGGTTGTTGTTCAAAGAATATTTTATCTATTTCATTTCTTTCACGCTAGTGCATATCATTCTCATGGTCTAGCAAATATTTTTCTAAAGGATCAGTAGGAGGTACGGCAATAGAAGCAAGACCAATAATTTCATCTTTACTAGGTGATTCTTCATCATGAGGTTGACTACGAAACTTAGAGAAATTAAAATCACGAGACACATCACCAAAGCTAACACTAACAATTTCTTTTTCACAATCTATCTTAGCATTGACAGTGTTCAAGAAAGGTCTTCCAAAAATTGTGGGACAAAACTCATCTTGTGGGGAACCAAGAACTAGAAAATCAGTAGGGTATTTTATTTTCCCACACAAGACTTCAACATCTCTAACAATCCCAAGTGGTGTGATGGTGTCTCTATTTACAAGTTTAATAGTAACATCTATGTCTTCTATTTCAGCGGGTGCTATGTCATTCATAATTTCTAGGTATAAGGTAAAAGGAATAGCACTCACACTAGCACCCAAATCACATAAACCATGATAGCAATGATCCCCTATTTTAACTGAGACAACAGGCATGCCAACAACAGGTCTATGTTTATCTTTTTCATCAGGTTTGGCAATTCTAGCTGCTTCATCACAGAAGTAAATAACATGCCCATCAATGTTTTCGACCAAGAGATCTTTAACCATAGCAACACTAGGTTCCACTTTAATTTGGTTAGAAGGTTTAGGTGCTTTAATATTACTTTTGTGAACCACGGTTGATACCTTAGCATGTTCCTTTATCCTAACAGGGAAAGGTGGTTTTTCAATATAAGCAGTAGGCACAACTGGATCAACATTGTAAATGATAGTTTCCTCTTTAGCTATTACCGATTCTTTAATTTCTTCTTTAATAGGGGCATGATATTTAAACCACTTCTCCTTAGCCAGATCAACATGAGTAGCAAATGATTCATAAAAAGAGGCTACTATCTCAGAGTCAAGTCCATATTTAGTGCTAAACTTGTGAAAAGCATTGGTATTCATAAAAGATTTAACACAATGAAACTCAAGCTTAATACCTAACTCTTTACCTTCGTCAAGTTCCCAATCTTCAGAGTTGCGTTTAATTCTTTCTAAAAGATCCCACCTGAATTCAATAGTCTTCTTCATAAAACAACCAGTACAAGACGTAGCGAGCATGGATTGATCATCACAAGAAAGTCGAGCATAAAAATTCTAAATAATAATTTCTCTTGAGAGCTCATGATTGGGGCATAAATATAACATTGACTTAAGCCTCCCCTAAGCTAGAGCGATACTTTATCCTTCACGAGGCCAAAAATTATATATATATATAATTCCGATCACGATGAACTAGAGGCATAGTTATATATATATATATATATATATATATATATATATATATATAATTCCGATCCCAAGCTTGTTGGAGACTCTCTTCTTCAATTTGCACAAAGTTAAATATTTCCTTTAAAGCAACTTGTTTCTTATGAGCAGGAAAATATTTTTCAGAGAAGTAATATATCATATCCTGGGGACTACGCACACAACCAGGAGTAAGAGAATTAAACCATATCTTAGCATCACCCTTTAACGAGAAAGGAAACAATTTAAGAATATAGAAGTAGCGAAACTTTTCCTTATGAGCAAATAGGGTGGCTATGTCATTTAATTTAGTAAGATGTGCCACAACAGTTTCAGTTTCATAACCATGGAAAGGATTAGATTCAACCAAAGTAATTAACTCAGGATCGACAGAGAATTCATAATCCTTATCAGTAACAAAATAGGTGAAGTAGCAAACTGGGGGTCATATTTCATTCTAGCATTCAAAGATTTTTCTTTCAACTTGACTAGCAATTTCTTAAGATCATCTCTATCCTTACAAGTAAGAAAGTCCCTAGCTACCTCTCCATCCATAACATTACCCTCAGGTATATCAGGCAATTCATATCTAGGAGTGATAGGTCCAATGGGTGTTTTAAAGTTTTCAGTTTCAATAATTTCATCAGTTTCAGAAATATCATCAGTTTTAGAATTCTCAATATCATTTAGCTCTAGCAAGTTGTTCATCAAGAAATTAACCCAGTGGCATAGTCTTATCAAGCAAAGTACTGGTAGCATCATTCATAATAGAAGTAGCATCATCAATTACTTGCGACATATCAGGATCAATAGTAGGTGGTGGTGTCGCAAGCTTACTCAAAATAGAAGGTGAATCATGTGCAGAGTGTGATGGCAGTTCCTTACCTCCCCTCGTCCTAGAGGGAACGATCTTAGTTCTTGGATCTTTTAAATTCTTCATAGTGATCAACAGATATAAATCCCAAGTGAATCAACAAATAGAGTTATGCTCCCCGACAACGGCGCCAGAAAAAGGTCTTGATAACCCACAAGTATAGGGGATCGCCACTATTTTTTGAGGGTAGTGTATTCAATCCAAATTTATTGATTCGACACTAGGGGAGCCAAAGAATATAAATGAGTATTAGCACTTGAGTTGTCAATTCAGGCACACCTGAAAGACTTAATATCTACAGCAAAGTATTTAGTAGCAAAGTAGTATGATAGAAACGGTAACAGTGGTAATAGTAGCAGTAGCAGTTTTGTAGTGATTGTAACAGTAGCAGCAATGAAAGTAAGTTAGCAAAGATCAATATGTGAAAAGCTTGTAGTCATTGGATCAGTGATGGATAATTGTGTTGGATAATATTCATAATGTAGTAGTCATAACCTAGGGCGACACAGAACTAGCTCCAATTCATCAATGTAATGTAGGCATGTATTCCATATATAGTCATATGTGCCTTGCATGACATCTTTTGTCCTACCCTCCCGTGGCAGCGGGGTCCATAAGGAAACTAAGGGATATTAAGGCCTCCTTTTAATAGAGAACCGGAGCAAAGCATTAGCACTTACTGAATACATGAACTCCTCAAACTACGGTAATCACCGGAAAGAATCCCAGTTATTTTCACCTTGGGGTATGCGGATCATAACTCGTAATAGGTGTCTACAACTTGCAACATAGGATCAAGAACACACATATATTCATGAAAACATAATAGGTTCAGATTTGAAATCATGGCACTCGGGCCCTAGTGACATGCATTAAGCATAGTAAAGTCATAGCAACATCAATCTCAGAACATAGAGGATACTAGGGATCAAGCCCTAACAAAACTAACTCGATTACATGATAAATCTCATCCAACCCATCACCGTCCAGCAAGCCTATGAAGGAATTACTCACTCTCGACAGTGAGCATCATGAAATTGGCGATGGAGGAAGGTTGATGATGACGACATCAATGGAATCCACCCTCCGGAGCCCCGAACGGACTCCAGATCAGCCCTCCCGATGAAGAACAGGAGGTGGCGGCGGCTTCGTATCGTAAAACGCGATGAATCCTTCTCTTTGATTTTTTTCTTCGTGAATAGGTATATATGGAGTTGGACTTAGGGATGTCGGAGCTCCAGGGGCCCCATAAGCCTGGGGGCGCGCCCTGGGGGGTAGGCGCGCCCCCAGGGCTTGTGACTCCTGGGTGGCCCCCCTCTGGTATCTTTTTCCGCCAGTATTTTTTATATATTCCAGAAATATTCTCCGTAAATTTTCAGGTCAATCCAAGAACTTTTATTTCTGCACAAAAATAACACCATGCCAATTCTGCTGAAAACAGCGTCAGTCCGGGTTAGTTCCATTCAAATCATGCAAATTAGAGTCCAAAACAAGGGCAAAAGATTTGGAAAAGTAGATACGATGGAGACGTATCACCGGGGCCGCTCCTACGACAGTCTCGTCCACCACGCTGGGACATATTCCCCGCCGCCACCGTCTGCCCTCCCAGATCTACTTCCACGCCGCCGACAGACATTGCTACCGTAGCACCCTCAACGTCTCAGCAGATGCTTACACGGCCCCGCACCAGAGGCGGTACTCTATCTTATCACCTCAAGTTATTCGTCTCAGCAAGAAAATAGATTGCCACTACTATACTGTGATTTCCTGTCCATCACTTAGAATCTTACTTGTTAGTTGAAAGCAAACATTGGTTGCATATAGCCATTGTCCGATTTGCACCTTCAGATCCGCAATGGCATGCTCAACACTATACTCGCAACTCTTATGGTTTTCCCCTTTTATATTCGACGTTAGCTCAATGACAGTTGACTAAATTTCAAATTAGGGTCAGTCGAGTTTTGATAGTTCACCGGAGGGAAGAAAGGAGAAGGAAAGGGCTTGCCAGAGGGCTACCCCATTATCTATCTTAGTGTTTTGGGTGGGAGGTGGTGGACAATGGTGGTGGGGACTCGCCGGAGCAAAACTCCACGCGTGGGCGGGGGGCTAGAGGGATGGCCGGGGGCGGTGGAAGATCGGCATTAAGGGGCGGGGGCCGGCGGTTCAGCCGGCGGCCCATGCGGTGGTCTGTTGGGGAAGAGAAGAGGTGAGGAAGAAACAGGGTTTGGAAGTGAAGGATCTTCATCCAACCGCCTAAATGGTTGACTGGCCCAAATGACAAAAGCCAGGCGACTTGCATGTAGACAGTCCCTTTATATTCAGTACCATCATCCTAGATGCTTCGTGACGTGCTAGCACTGCTACTCAACCCATCAAGCTAAACAAGTTGCCACTCATAATTACAAACTTAGTTGTTCAAATATGAATCTGATATTATGTTGACACTGGTAAATCAAGCTGCTATACAAACGGTTTTTAACCCCTTACCGTGATGGAGTTTTAAACCGTCGCCTTGCCTATGTGTGCGATAGTGTGGTCCTTGCCACACGACCCAAAAACTATCGAGGATAGGGAGCGATGATGCAGATGTGTTGCCAAATGTAATCGTATGTGGTGCAGCAACATATTGCACACACCACATTCTGGCACACATGTGGGATTGGTGATCAATCGCCCACATCTCTCATGAGTCAAACGTTTCTAATTACATAGTGAAACGAAACGGTGTCTCATATTGGACCGTTTATGAAATAGTACCTAAGGCACACGGGCCATCATAGAAACTGTGTGCGAAATGTGCCCCATCGCACACAAGTATTCTGTGGAAATCGTCTGCCATGCATGACACCATCCCATACATTTCCCGAACAATTAGCGTGTGCGATAATGTGCTATCACAAACGGTTCAGGAGGCCCTTTGCACACATACAAGTGCTACAAATTGTCTGGGATTTTTTGTGTATCACCAACGGTTGCGGTATGAGTGACGTGTGCTTTCCATTCTGGTTCGCACATGTTTCCTAAACAATTTACGAGTGGGATTGCATTTTGCATTGGGCATAGTTTCCCATAAGCTCTTGTGTGTGATAATGTGCTATCACAAACGGTTCAGGAGACCCTACGCACACGTAGAAGTGCTGCAAATCGTGTGTGATTTGTTGTGGATCACCAACGGTTCCACTACAATTGACGTGTGCTTTCCATTCGGGATCGCACACTCTCATTTAGTTGAACCGTGTGTGCATCAATGGCCAAGTTAAAACAAAAATATCACATTTGAATTGCCATGCAAAAAAGCAAATTTGCCACAATATGCAATTGAACAAATAGTTTCCATGGGAAGAACATTCACCAACATTCACAATGATATGCAATTGAACCAATGGTAGCTAAATACCAATGATTTCTCGACATATGCAGTACATAATCATAGTGTATGAAATACGAAGACCTCATCACATGGAAAACAATGCATCCTTGCGTATATGTTTAGCGGCTAACTCTTACTGATTGTTTCAGGAAAAACCATGCTGAAATCTTCATTATCACCAGTGGGCTTGATGTAGTGATTCAGGAAGAAGTTGCTGATAAATCTCCTAACCATCAACAATTCACAAGCGGGGAGCAGTTCAGGGGTCATCGGTTCAAAGATGAGCTGCAAGATTTTTAAGATCAGAATGTGCCATATGAGTGGAGTAGAAGATATTAGTTAAGATAGACATATTGGTACTAATTCGCGAGCATCTTCACAACAATCAACAAATTTGTAGATGGAGATCATGTGTCTGCAAACATAGTATCCACAAAGGCTAGTCCCTACTTGTTGCTGAGGACACTGAAATTTTTTGTACAGAATTAGTCATGTATTTGCCCTGTTAGGAACAACCTAACCGGTGTAAGATGTAATTTTTTTTCTTTGACAAAAATAGAAAGAGGTTTATTTAGAAACTTGAACATTTGACTAGTGTAATAAAAGGTATTTTCAAACTTCTGGATGCATTTTCCGAAAATATTGGAATTTGGTGTCTTACCGGAGAAACGATCTCATGCTGCAGAGGTAGTTTACTCTTGAACAGGTTCCCTGGTTTAGTTTTGCACAATGCCAACACATTGCAAATGAAGATGAATTTTCACATACTCAATTCTTGAGCCAGATATGAATGCAAATTTCAAAATCATAGAATTCAATACCTATCCATGAATTGCTGAAGATGCGTTAGATCCTGAGGCTTTATTGACTCTCTAAGAGAATCCAGGTAGTAAACTTTGTTCTTGTTTGGAACAATGACTACAGAGATCCAGTGAATGCTACAGACTAAGAAAACCATGAACTTAGGAACTATGTCGAAACCTAAAAGACAATCAATGTATGCGTGGTTGTTTATTTGACTTACCCTTCATGATATGGTCGGAGAAATAATTCTGCATGGGACGTGTTTTGAAGATACTGGTGACCTTGTTAATGGCCCACTCCCATTCATCCTTATCATGTAATAATGTGCCATTTGCTAATGCATGATCTATGAAATACACACTCTGCCTTTTTCTTCTCTGCACGATCAATCCCCAGAGAGGAATACAATACAGTTAGCTTTTTATCGTTTATAGCCTTGTATGGAGAAGCTTTTTTTAGGGCTAACGACACGGGAAAGGCTCCCACTGCCCTTCTTTCTCCTTTTTATGGAGAAGTTGATCAGAGTTTGTGAAGTACTTAAAATATCCGGCATTTAACAAGAGTGGCATCGAGCACATTGAAGTTGAAGAAGAGTTGTAAGTCCTCGAAACATACACCGATGGAACCCGGATCGTGACGGAAATGATCTCCATCGTAGTGGACTAGCAGAACCTTATGACCTTTTAACATTTGATCCATGCATTATTTATGTAACATGCGGCAACTGGAACTACACTTCTCAAAGTATTCGCCGACAAGAAATGGCTATCCATGGACGTAATTGTGTGGTTGAAGTACATATGCTTTATTTTTAGCAAGCATCATATCTAATTCTGCATTGGTCATGCTGTCAGACACAATATTACTCTCCGATTTGAACAACTCGCTGGTAATTTGGTTATGGGCGAGGAGTGCCTTAAGTAGGAGGCTATCATTCCCATTCCTCCTCGGTCTCGGAGCTCGCTTCCTCGAGGTTGCAGCCATTTTGCCCGCTTCCTTCTTGGTACTTGAAGCACTTCTAGTGCAAGGTCTGGATGGTTGAAAGGCAGACGTTTATGCAGAGGGTGAAGCTATGATGGACTGCTGAGCAGACGGTTTAGCAATGCCAGAGTATTGAGCTGGCGGTCCTGCTATGACAAACTGCTGTGCTGTAGGAGCAGAGGCATCAGACTGGTGACCAGGCATTGAAGCTATTTCGGGTTTCTACGCAGGTGGTGCCAACTTGTCCGTATGCTGAGGAGGCTGTTGATGACCCACAAGTATAGGGGATCAATCTTAGTCCTTTCTATAAGTAAGAGTGTCGAACCCAACACGGAGCAGAAGGAAATGACAAGTGGTTTTCAGCAAGGTAATTTCTACAAGCACTGAAATTGTCGGTAATAGGTAGTTTGATAGCAAGATAATTTGTAATGGAAAAGTAACGGCAATGGTAAATAAAGTGTAGCAAGGTAGCCCAATCCTTTTTGTAGAAAAGGACAGGCCAAAACGGTCTCGGATAATAAGCAAAGCGTTCTTGAGGACACATGGGAATTTCATCTAGTCACTTTCATCATGTTGGTTTGATTTGCGTTCGCTACTTTTGATAATTTGATATGTGGGTGGACCGGTGCTTGGGTGCTATTCTTACTTGAACAAGCCGCCCACTTATGATTAACCCCCTCGCAAGCATCCGCAACTACGAGAAAAGTATTAAGATAAAATCTAACCATTGCATTAAACATATGGATCCAAATCTGTCCCTTACAAAATAGCGCATAAACTAGGGTTTAAGCTTCTGTCACTCTAGCAACCCATCATCTAATAACTACTCCACAATGCATTCCCTTAGGCCCAAAGATTGTGAAGTGTCATGTATTCGACGTTCACGTAACACCACTAAGGGAATCACAACATACATATCATCATCATATCGAACACATATCAAATTCAGATGATTACTTGCAACATGACTTCTCCCGTGGCCTCAAGAACAAACGTAAATACTCACAAATAATATTTATGTGCAAAATCAGAACGGTATTAAATAGCATAATGGATCTGAACATATAATGTTCCACCAAATAAACCATATAGTAATCAATACTACTAGTCACCCACAGGTACCAATCTGAGGTTCCGGTACAAATATTGAACAAAAGAGATGAACTAGGGTTTGAGATGAGATGGTGCTGTTGAAGATGTTGATGGAGATTGGCCTCCCAAAGATGAGAGGGTTTTTGGTGATGACGATGGCCTTCAATTTCCCTCTCCGGGAGGGAAGTTCCCCCGGCGGAATCGCTCCAGCGGAGGGCAAAAGTGCTCCTGCCCAAGTTCCGCCTCGAGACGGCAGCGCTCCGTCCCGAAAGTCCTCTCCTTATTTTTTTCTAGGTCAAAAGACCTCATATACCAGAAGATGGGCACCGGAGGTGGGCCGGGCTGCCCACCACCCACCAGGGCGCGCTTGGGGGGCCTGGCGCGCCCTGGTGTCTCGTGGGCACCTGGCAGCCCCCCTCCAGTAGTTCTTTTCTCCAATATTTATTAAATATTCCAAAATAATTCTCCGTAAAATTTTAGCTCATTTAGAGATGTGCAAAATAGGTATCTCTGACGTAGCTTTTTCAGGTCCAGAATTCCAGCTGCCGGTATTCCCCCTTTTGTGTAAACCTTGCATATTGTGAGAGAAAAGGCATTAGAATTACTCCATAAAGTGTTATTTTGCATAAAACATTATAAATAACAGTAGGAAAACATGATGCAAAATGGACGTATCAACTCCCCCAAGCTTAGACCTCGCTTGTCCTCAAGCGAAAGCCGATATTGAAAATCATGTCCACATGTTTAAAGAGAGAGGTGTCGATAAAAACAAAATACGAATATAGTAGCATCATGATTATTATCATAACAGCAACAAACTTTATCATAAAACTTCATCATAAAACTTCTCATGAACAAGTAACAATTCATCACAACATCGAAGTAAGAAGCATAAACTTTATTGAAAACCAACAAACTATGTTCTCAGTCAACTTTGCAACTACAATTCATCATATTTTCAGGAAGGGAAGCAGAGGTTGTCATGCGCTTTCCCTACCACATGATGCTTGCCAAACAGAAAATAAAAAGGAGTTGAGGAAAATACTTTGACTCTTGCATAAAAAGTAAATACATAAAAGTAAAAGATAGGCCCTTCGCAGAGGGAAGCAGAGGTTGTCATGCACTTTTTGGTTTTGTATGCATAATCTCTTAATGCAAAAGAACGTCATGTTATATTGCCCCTTATGATAGCAACCTTTATTATGCGGTCCATCGGTTTTATTACTTTGCCATCACAAGTTCGTACAACGCTTAATTTCTCTTACACTAAATGATCAAACACATTTAGAAGCAATTTTTATTGCCTTATTGCACTGATGAAAACTTACTTGAAGGATCTTACTCAATCCATAGGTAGGTATGGTGGACTCTCAAAACATGAGTTTGGGTTTAAGGTTTTTGGTTGCACAAGTAGTATCTCTACTTAGTGCGGAATTTTGGCTAGCAAAGATATTGAGCAAGCACCACATGTTGAAGGATCTATGACAATATAACTTCTATGTGAATATGAACAAACATAAATCATTATGTTGTCTTCCTTGTCCAACGTCAACAGTTTGGCATAAGATATTTAGTGGGGGCTCACAAACATAAAAGATGTCCAAGACAGTGTCTTTGCATGTGAATCGTCTCTTCCCTTATTAATTCTTTCATGAATTGCATCATTGACCAATGCTATGTTTGACAACTTCCAACAAATTTTACCACTTATACTTTTCCTTATGTGATGTCATTACTTACCATAGGATTAACATATGATCTTTTTCATTATTTCCTTTTTTTTATTGAAACATAAAAGTAAAGAAGCAAAAACTCACACTAAACATTATTATATAACTCTCACTCGATTACATGGATAGATAGATCACAAAACTAGCACTCGAAAATAGATCATACTAAACTTCTATTCAACTAAATCACGAAATAGCTAAGGATCGAGCTAAGATAGGCAAAGGTAAGAAAAGTGATGGTGATACGATACCGGGGCATCTCCCCCAAGCTTGGCAAAAGCCAAGGGGAGTGCCCATACCCGTGTACTCAAGTCTCCTTTGATGGGGAAGATGATCATGGTGGTGGTGATGAGGTAGTAGCGTCACACTTCGGGCTCAATAGGTACTCCAATCTACGAATGATGCTCAGGAGGGCGATGATTTGCTCTTGTAACAGAATATTTTCATGAGTGAGATGATTGTAGTATGGTTGAAGGAGATCTTCTTCTTCTGCTAGCATGGCCTGCC
Source organism: Thinopyrum elongatum (assembly GCA_011799875.1). Lineage (NCBI taxonomy): Eukaryota > Viridiplantae > Streptophyta > Magnoliopsida > Poales > Poaceae > Thinopyrum > Thinopyrum elongatum. Next base: position 197,663,403 of record CM022302.1, read on the forward strand.
CTCCTGCTTGAGCATGATCTCCCGTAGCTTCCTTGCTCTTGTCCTCCTTAATGGCTTCTTTTGGTCCCTCTCTTTTCAATTCCATCTTCATCGGCCAAGCATCTTCTTCTACATTGTTGGAAGATGGAGAAGACATGATGCTTGGCTTGATGGATCTCACATAGAAACAGCACAAAACAAGAACAGAGGATTTCTCCATGATACGGTGGTAAAATCGTCCAAGAGTATATATAAAGATTTTTTTTATCTTGCGAAACAAGCATACGGAAGGAAACCGGAGTCGGGAAGGTGCCCGAGGGGGCCATCACCCACTAGGGCGCGCCTTGGGGCAGGCGCGCCCTGGTGTCTGGTGGGCACCTGGGTTGCCTTCCTGGTTATTTCTTATTTCTCCTATTTTTTCTAATATTCCAAAACTGACAGAAAATATTTTTGCGGATTTTTCAGAGTCCGTTTACTTACCGTATGACGTACCTATTCCTTTTCAGGGTTCTGGAGTGTTCTGGAAGATTTCTTTTATGTGTTCCTCTAGTGTCATGGTTTGAATAATATTTGTTTCAACATTAATGGGCGTACCTGAGATGTAGTTTTTAATTCTTTGTCCATTGACCACCTTCAGGTTAGTACATTCAGCATTATTAATCTTGATAGCTCCAAAGCGATAAACTTCTTTGATGGTATATGGTCCTTCCCATTTGGAAAGAAGTTTTCCTGCAAAAAATCTAAAATGACACTTGTACAAAAGAACATATTCACCAACTTTGAATTCCCACTTTTGGATTCTTTTGTCATGCCATCTCTTAACTTTTTATTTAAATAACTTGGCATTTTCATAAGCTTGTGTTCTACATTCATCTAGTGAGCTAATATCAAATAACCTCTTTTCACCGGCAAGTTTAAAATCATAATTGAGTTCTTTAATTGCCTAATATGCTTTATGTTCTAACTCAAGAGGCAAATGACAAGTTTTTCCATAGACCATTTTATATGGAGACATACCCATAGGATTTTTATAAGTTGTTCTGTAGGACCAAAGTGCATCATCTAATTTCTTAGACCAATTCTTTCGGGACCTATTGATAGTTTTTTGTAATATTAATTTTATTTCTCTATTGCTAAGTTCAACTTGACCACTAGATTGAGGATGATAGGGTGATGCAATTCTATGGTTAACATCAAATTTAGCAAGCATTTTACAGAAATCACCATGAATAAAGTGTGAACCACCATCAGTCATTAAATATCTAGGGACTCCAAACCTTGGGAAATAACTTCTTTAAGCAACAACAGCAATGGCACCAGTGACAACAACCGTCAAGGCTGGAAGAACCAGCCGCTGCAGGCTGACCCTCAAGCCAACACCGCACCACCGCGCGCCAATGACTCCCCTCCTGCTGTGAACGTCGGGGGCTATCAGGAGCCCCGCAGGGTGGCCTGCATCCTCGGCGGGGCCAAGGCACCCCGTCCAACTGCCACTTCAAGCAATTCTCTCGGGAGGTGAACGCAGCGCTCCCGGCGCTCGAGTTCGCCAGCCGCCTCAAGTGGTCTGAGTTCCCCATCGCCTTCGACGCAAGCGACCACCCCGAGTCCACGAAGGTCGTGGGTGCCTTTACCTTGTTGTGCATGCCCACCATCAACAATGTGGCCGTCACCACACAACTGCAGGATGCTGCTAATGCGACACTACAATCAGATACCCTTCGACAAAACTGTGTGTGATGCATTAATCGCAAATGGTGATGTAAAAAAACCATCAAAAAAGATGAAAAATGTTTGCCATGGCGGATACACCAAACACGGTTCACATTTTAGTTGTGTGTGTGATGCGAGGCATACGATTCAGTTCAATGAACTATTTGCGATGAGGCAGAACAACAGAAAAGGGCAGCCAGATGAAGGCGTGTGCGATATATGACATACAGTTCACTCGGATAAACTGTTTGTGATGAGGCGGAACAACAGAAACGGGCAGCCAGATGAAGGTGTGTGCAATATACGGCATACAGTTCACTCGGATGAACTGTTTGTGATTAGGCAACACAAAAGACACGGTCAGCCAGATCAAGGTGTGTGCGATATACGACATACGGTTCACTCAGATGAACTGCTTTCAATTAGGCAACGCAACAGAAATGGTTCAGCCAGATCAAGGTGTGTGCAATGGAGGGCATACAGTTCATTCTGATAAACTATTTGTGTTGAGCCAAGAGAACAGAAACATTTCGTGTAAACAAGATGTGTGTGATACGTGGCAAACACCCAATTACATAGGTGGCTAGTACAAACATGACATTTCCACACACCAAAGTAAACTATTACATGTATAATTAACTAGGATAAACGATCATCTGATCATCATCTACTTCTTGTGACGCTTGCCGCCACTGCTCTACTAGGATAAATGGAACAATATTATTTACTATGAATAGTGTGCTCTGTTGGGCACACAAGTATATGGATCATAGCCTTGGGCGAGCAATGTGCCCGCACGCGTCATGCTAGCTCGATGTTCCTTCTATGCTAAGTTTCCATTAATTGATGGCGTTTTATGAACAAGCCACCATTTCCCGCCATTTCCTCACCGGTTTCCCACCGCCACCCAGCGATATTGCGCATAAACCTAGGTGGCACAACGCACGGAGGCAACAAGCGCAGCCTGTAGCACATCCACCTTTTCCAAGCATGCCAACCCACCAAAGCGCCGCCTCTACTATCAACCTCCTGGACGAGGAAAACAAGAAGGCGCCATGGCCCCTCGAGGCTGAGGCGCTCCCCTGCAACGCGATGCACGACGCCATGATGCGCGTCATAGCCAGGGTTGAGCAGACCCTTGGCGCATGGCGCTTCAGCGCCGTGGATCAAGATAGGCATGTCAGTGTCGAAAGGCTGCAGCTCGCTGCACAACATGATCGATGGTGTGCCGCAGAGCAAGCTAGGTGCGTCCGCGCCGATAGGCTGTGGCTCGCCGCACAGTGAGACCGTTAGAGCACCGCACAGCGAGAGGCGTGGTGCGCCGCACAGCAAGAGCGGATCCATCGGCGCTTGCCAGCTGTCGATAGGGCATTGCAGCTAGGTACACGTCCCGTCAGTACCCCCATTCCTTGCCAGGAGTGGGCAGAGGCCGTCTGCGCCATACTTGCACCAGAGGCCGGCCACACCATACTTGCACCGGACGCCCGCCGCGCCGTTTGCATGGGTCGCGCCGTTCGCCTTGTCCGCGGCCCGCTCGATGCCAACGCGCTGGTCGCTAGGCTCAACCGCCTCCTTGGCCCAGGTGTCCACCTGGGTGCAGTAGAGGAACATGGCCGTCGCATCCTCGAGCTGGTGATCTCCGATGAAATAGCCAACTTGGAGCTTGAGATCGCGCTCCAGATGTACCGCGAGCGTGTCGACCGCTTGGAAGAACGCCTGCACAAGTTCAGGTAGAGCCAAGAGCTACCGTAGGCAAGGGCTACTGGTCATGGTCTCACGGACGCATTTTATTTTGTTGAGTCGTTTTGACGTGGATCACTATGTATTCACAGCAATCATAATATTGCTCTGTTTGTTGCTCTGTTTCAATGTGTACTCTGTTTTCCGTTCTTATATGTTATGTTTCAGTGTGTGTATATATTCTTTCCATTCTGCATATGTGGATGATAACAGCTAGATACAAACTAGTATACAAAAAGAGATAGAAAATGCAATTCATAATATATATTAATTGTTCATTAGTTCATCACAGAATATATATAATATCATCACATATACGTGATGATACTTAACTACTAGGTACAATGCATAAAATTGAAAATGAACAATACTAAAACTAATAATCCCTCCTGGGGGCAGTATTCCGGCAGCCCCTCGCCAGCAGCTCCCTGGTGCACGGCGTCTTCCCAGTGCGTAGGCAGTACTCCGCCTCGTAGCGCTTGACGTACCGATCTGCCTTTTGCTGGTGGACGAGCGCGAACGATCTTGCCATTTCCTTGGGCGCCCACCGGAGCTCCTCGTCGGTGGCGCACTGGAGCTTATCGGCCCACCTCCATGCAGCGATGAGGCGCCTAGCGCCTTTGACCTTCCTCGCAAAGTACCCGTCTTTGTACACCTCCGCCGCACGACGACGCGCCCGCCCCCAAAGCTCCACCGCCTCCTTTTTCTAGGCGGCATCACGGGCTTCACAGGCCGCCCGGTACCTGGCTTCCTCCTCCACCATCTCCTTCTAGAACACCACTTGCCTGGCTTTCTCAGCTGGAGGCAGCGACTTCCTAAGACAAAGATTGTACTGGCCCCAAAACCACTCCAAAGTTGGGGAGTCTGGCGCAACCTCGTCCAGCAGCGCGTAGGGGTCCTCTTCATCGCTTCTCTTTGACTAAGCATCCTCGGGGGGTGGTCCCTCCTCATCGGCACATGGCCAGATCGGTGGCGCCATGGCAGAGATTTGAGAGAGAGAGAGAGGGGGCAAGCGAGGGGAGTATGTAGATGAGAATGCAGGAGGGGCGACATGAGCAAGGTATTATTTATTGGCGGCCGGAATCTAGATCGACGGGAATAGTACACACACCGGTCGCTAGAATTTACGAGTACTGTAGTTTGAATTACACACGATTTCTGCAGCAAAAGCCGTGTATGAACTTAATAGCTGACGGTTTCCAATACAGAACCGCGTCTGATTAATAACCCGAGCCACTAACCTTCCAAACCTCGAGGCGCGAAATAGAGTGCCAATCATGTGGGGCCCGATTATCTAGCCAGATCTTTACATTTTCTTTTTTGAACACCAGATATTTACATCATCTGATCATTTTTTAATTTTTTGGAATTTAAATGCCATGGCACTCCATGCATGTGTCCAAGCCGTGACACCAATATGTTTGAAAACACGTTCCAATTTACTGCACATGGAATTAACTCGCACACAAGTACACAAATATGATTTTTCAAACCGTTATGGTTAGCCGTTGCATGTAGATGTAGTTCAAATTTGGATTACGGTCATTAAATGGCTAGAAAATCACTTAAATGTCTTAAAAGGTCAAATGACCCCTGAAATTTTCCAAATTTTGACATGACAGTTGTATTAGTGCACGTTAACTGTAGAAAATTTTTGAAGGCCATAAGAGGAAGCTATCGTCGATTCGTCATCAAACATGCATTGTTCCCTCTTGGAACCACGAGCCTTCTAGTGAGTTGCTCCGGTTTGTGAGGGGTGTGTGTCCAAACTTTCGTCAAACAGGCCAATTTTCTTACCACATCATCTTGGTGGCATGACATTACGACAAGCAAGGTTTCATGTGTTTCTGATCATTTTTAATGTTTTGGAATTTAAATGCCATGGCACTCCATGCATGTGTCCAGGGCGTGACACCAATATGTTTGAAAATTCCTTCCAATTTACAGCACATGGAATTAACTCACACACAAGTACACAAATACGATTTTTCAAACAGTTATGGTTAGCCGTTGCATGTAGATGTAGTTCAAATTTGAATTACGATCATTAAATGGCTAGAAAATCACTTAAATATCTTTAAAAGGTCAAATGACCCCTGGAATTTTCCAAATTCTCACATGACAATTGTATTAGTGCACGTTAACTGTAGAAAAAATTTGAAGGCCATAAGAGGAAGCTATCGCCCGTTCGTCATCAAACATGCATTGTTCCCTCTCGGAACCATGAGCCTTCTAGTGAGTTGCTCCGGTTTGTGAGGGCTGTGTGTCCAAACTTTCGTCTAACATGCCAAAAAATTTACCACATCATCTTGGTGGCATGACATTAAGTCAAGCAAGGCTTCATGTGTTTCTGATCTTTTTTTAAATTTTTTGAAATTGAAATGCCATGGCACTCCATGCATGTGTCGAGGCCGTGACACCAATATGTTTGAAAATTCCTTCCAACTTACTGCACATGGAATTAACTCGCACACAAGTACACAAATATGATTTTTGAAACCGCTATTGTTAGCCGTTGCATGTAGATGTAGTTCAAATTTGAATTATGGTCATTAAATGGCTAGAAAATCACTTAAATGTCTTTGAAATGTCAAATGACCCCTGGAATTTTCCAAATTTGGACATGACAGTTGTATTAGTGCACGTTAAATGTAGAAAAAATTTGAAGGCGATAAGAGGAAGCTATCGCCCGTTCGTCATCAAACATGCATTGTTCCCTCTCGGAACCACGAGCATTCTAGTGAGTTGCTCCTGTTTGTGAGGGGTGTGTGTCCAAACTTTCATCAAACATGCCAAAAAATTTACCACATCAACTTGGTGGCATGACATTACGTCAGGCAAGGTTGCATGTGTTTTTGATCTTTTTTTAATTTTTTGGAATTTAAATGCCATGGCACTCCATGCATGTGTCCAGGCCGTGACACCAATATGTTTGAAAATTCCTTCCAATTTACTGCACAAGGAATTAACTTGCACCCAATTACACAAATATGATTTTTCAAACCGTTATGGTTAGCTGTTGCATGTAGATGTAGTTCAAATTTGAGTTACGATCATGAAATGGCTAGAAAATCACTTAAATGTCTTTAAAAGGTCAAATGACCCCTGGAATTTTCCAAATTCTCACATGACAGTTGTATTAGTGCACATTAACTGTAGAAAAAATATGAAGGCCATAAGAGGAAGCTATCGCCCGTTCATCATCAAACATGCATTGTTCCCTCTCGGAACCATGAGCCTTCTAGTGAGTTGCTCCGGTTTGTGAGGGGTGTGTGTCCAAACTTTCGTTAAACAGGCCAAAAATTTTACCACATCATCTTGGTGGCATGACATTACATCAAGCAAGGCTTCATGTGTTTCTGATCTTTTTTTAATTTTTTGGAATTGAAATGCCATGGAACTCCATGCATGTGTCGAGGCCGTGACACCAATATGGTTGAAAATTCCTTCCAATTTACTCCACATGGAATTAACTCGCACACAAGTACACAAATATGATTTTTCAAACCGTTATGGTTAGCTATTGCATGTAGATGTAGTTCAAATTTGAATTACGGTCATTAAATGGCTAGAAAATCACTTAAATCTCTTAAAAAGATCAAATGACCCCTGGAATTTTCCAATTTTTCACATGACATTTGTATTAGTGCACGTTAACTATAGAAAAAATTTAAAGGCCATAAGAGGAAGCTATCGCCCGTTCGTCATCAAACATGCATTGTTCCCTATCGGAACCATGAGCTTTCTAGTGAGTTGCTATGGTTTGTGAGGGGTGTGTGTCCAAACTTTCGTCAAACATGCCAAAAAATTTAGCACATCATCTTGGTGGCATGACATTACATCAAGCAAGGTTTCATGTGTTTCTGATCTTTTTTTTATTTTTTGGAATTTAAATGCCATAGCACTCCATGCATGTGTCCAGGCTATGACACCAATATGTTTGAAAATTCCTTCCAATTTACTGCACAAGGAATTAACTCGCACACAAGTACATAAATATGATTTTTCAAACCGTTATGGTTAGCTATTGCATGTAGATGTAGTTCAAATTTGAATTACGGTCATTAAATGGCTAGAAATCACTTAAATCTCTTAAAAAGATCAAATGACCCCTGGAATTTTCCAAATTTTCACATGACAGTTGTATTAGTGCACGTTAACTATAGAAAAATTTGAAGGCCATAAGAGGAAGCTGTCGCCCGTTCGTTATCAAACATGCATTATTCCCTCTCGGAACCACGAGCCTTCTAGTGAGTTGCTCCGGTTTGTGAGGGGTGTGTGTCCAAACTTTCGTCGAATAGGCCAATTTCTTCACCACACCATCTTGTTGCCATGCCATTACATCAAGCAAGGTTTCATGTGTTTCTGATCATTTTTTAATTTTTGGAATTTAAATGCCATGGCAATCCATGCTTTGTGTCATAGCCGTGAGACCAATATGTTTGAAAATTCCTTCTAGTTTACTGCACATGGAATTAACTCGCACACAAGTACACAAATATGACATTTCAAACCGTTATGGTTAGCTGTTGCATGTATATATAGTTCAAATTTGAATTACTGTCATTAAATGGCTAGAAAATCACTTAAATGTCTTAAAAGGTCAAATGACCCTTGAATTTTTCCAAATTTTGACATGACAGCTGTATCAGTACTACAAATTTTCTCGTACATTTGAAACACCCTCCGTTGCCACTTTACTCCAAATTCGTCTTTCAAAGCTAATAAAAAATATCAACAACATCACACACAATTTTTTTGTAGGAACCGTTTGCGATGAAAATTCGTGGGCCTATTTAAGTCTTCCTCCTTAAGCTTCGCCGGCATCGTCTGCTCCAGTGCCAGCAACCCCCGAATCCACGAATCCCGATCCCAATTCCCACAACCCCTTCTTGCAAAGATGACGCCATGGAAATGCTTCATGAGGGCCCGTACGGTGGCCGCATCCTTCCCGAGCATCACCGCCTGCGCCAAGAGCGCAGCCGCCTACACCGAGAGTGTCGCCGCATCCGCATTGAGTGCGGTCGTATCCACTAAGAGCGCGTCTTCGGCAGCCCACAAGGTAGCTGTAGTAGCTGAGACGGCTGTAGCAGCTGCTGCGACGGCGGCTGCCAACACCAAGAGCGCTCGAGCTGCCGTCCATGCCGCCGATATCGCCCTGGCCCGGGTCGAGGCCATCCACGCCAAGATCAAGGATGCACACGCCAAGATATTCCAGGTCACCTTGGAATCCAGCATGCAACCCATGTCCGAAAAGGTGGTGGTGGCCATGGAGCACCTTCTTCCTCATGTGATCGCCGAGCGGGAGCTGGAGATGCAGGAGGTGGCGGAGATCGAGGAGCGTCGGGAGGAGGAGTTGCGCATGGCCAAGGTCAAGGTGGAGAAGAGTCTGTCCATCGAGGAATCGATGGTGGAGTACCAACACAAGCTCTTGCGCAGCCACTACTACGAGTACTACAACCTTGAGGGCAGCACCGAGGACGAGGACGAGGACGTGGTCGACTTCAGCAGGGGCGCGGAGTCCACCAACGGCGGCATGTCGCCAGGACAAGTCATCGATGTCTCATCTCACACCGTCAATGCATAGGCTGGCGCCGCGGCGGCTTTGTTAAAATTATGCGTACTTAGGCTTTGTTTTTAATGCTGGTCTTTTGTTAGAGCAATGTTTAGGTCAACTGGCTTTGTTTAATTGCCAAATTTGCTCGATTCAGTAAGTGTGTTGTGTGTGCTGTACGCTCTTTTGTGTGCCCAAATTAGCAAGCGATGTTAAATTATGCAATGACGTGGATGAGGATAGTACCCAGGGAAATTTCCACCAAATTTTGAATTATCAAACTCATCCCATGCGCGTAAAGCACAAGAATCATTTGTGATGCACACAATCATTCAAAGTGAATGGTATCCGGCGGCACCGCGCGCAAAGTTTCCCTTCACATTTCAAAAATTTTGTCCTACCACCGAAATATCTAACCCCCTTCCCCACCCCCTTTTCTCCCCGACCACAAGTCACATTTCCCCTGTTTCCTCCTTCCTTCCTTCCGAAGCTATAGCCGCTTCCTCGCTTGCTTCCTCACTCTCGCCGTCTCGCATCCTACCACCGGGGTCGCCATGGTCTTCTTCAATGACCTCTCCAGTGGTTCCTCCTCCGACGACGACTCTTTCACCACCCGAGTATGCCTCTCTTCTCTCTCTTGGGTTATGACTTGGAATGAAGGATTTTAACCCGACGGTCGATTTGAGTCATTTCTTCCTCTTGTAGCTCCCTAGGACCGTCAATTGCAATGAATGGAGCGGGGTGACTGAAGATCTTCCTGCCCGTTGTCACCATCAATCTCCAGCATGAAGTTAGTTGCGTTTGAATCTGTGGACAGTGGGAGGAAGTTTCTGGCATGTGCAGAGAAGGTTAGCCCCACTTTCATTGTTACAAATCATTTGTTAGATGTGACTCAGACACTGTCACTGTGCTATGTTATTCTAGTTGTTAAGACAGTGTCATAGTTTGTACCTAGTATCTAAAAATGTTGCCATCTCATCAGTGGTGCCATTAGAAAATTATTTGGCACCGCTTCAGCAGTTTGTGCAGCCAACTTTGCTCCACACATCTGAGCAGCCAAGCATTAAAATACTAAATCTTTATGGCACGAAGGAACTGGGCATCGGAGCAACTAGGTGCTTCGGAGTCCGGTTCCCTGATTTTTTTTTCCGTTGCATCGGCTCGCCAGTGCAGGGCACCAGTGCCAAATATAGCAACAGTTGTCTCGAAATCGGTTTTGGCATACATAGTGGACGGCCTTAGTGCTATTAGTTCTATGTTACTAAATTTGTGCATGTACGCACCTGTTAGTATCAATTTGATGCCATCCAAACACTGTCGCTATGCTGCTGCAGTTATATTTAGCTTCCTCATAAAATGTTCAATTTGTTATTTATAGTACATGACTAAGAACTTGTAGCGTTGTTGTAGTTAATTATAGCTTCTGATGTTTCAGAATTTGGTTGTTGTCTCAGTAGCAATTAATTCATTTGCACATTGATCTTTTTCAGAAGATATGTCATAATTAACCTATGTCTTCAGTTTTTCAAAATATGTATTTGGTGAATTTAGTTACTGATCTAGTTTTAAATATTATAGGATGAACGGAAGTGTTCTTACCTGGAGTGGGCTGATCAAGAGTGGCCACAGTCTTTGAAGATGTGCCTAGCAAAGCTCTGGAGCTTGTATGAGGAAGAGAACAGAGGTAGGCTTAGAGAAAGTGTTGTCAACGTTGAAGAATATTTCAAGATGCGAGAAAAAAAGAGAAAGATGGAGAATGAGCTCAGATTTTTTAAATTAGATTTTGCTAAGATGGTGTTGGCGAAGGAGGAGGCACTTTCCCAGTTGGTCAGTGCAAAACAGGTGCTTACTGAACTGAAAGCAGAGGTGGATAAGACGAGCCTGGATGATCTTGATTAGGGAAATGAATATATTGTTCTTATGAAGGTGAACTAGCTATATGCTGTATTGTGCTGTTTTCAGGTTGCTATCTTACTGTGATGTTAAAATATATTTATGTGTCTAATCTGGCATTGGCAAACTGCTGTTCGATATGAAATGTGAATTTGCGTATACTGAAATTATTAATTGTAAACTAATAAACGTGCTAAATGGGACATGGAACTTTGCAAATGGTTCTAGCTGTAAAAGCGGTTGTGATGGATAGCCCAATGCCATACAGTTTTCTTCATCAAATCATGTGTGATGTAGTTGAATAAAAGCAAACGGTTAACCCAGGCAAAGCGTGTGTGATAGTTACACCTATCACACACAAGGCTATACATAAAACTGTGTGGGATGTATATATGAACAGAAACGTGTTCCCTCGATTGACTATGTGGGATGTACATACGAACGGAAAGATACTTCTTGGATTGACTGTGTGGGATGTACATAAGAACGAAAACATATTCCTTGGATTGACTGTGTGGAATGTACATAACAAACTGAAATGTTTGTCTGGGACTAACTGTGTGGGATGTACTTACGACCGGAACCGATTGGGCTTGTATAATTGTATTTGATCGCTCGCCCATCACACACAATCTCATTTTGCCCAGTGTGTGTGATCGGAGGGCCTATCCCCGATGGTTTCTGGGTCATGTGGGAAGGACCCCCTATCGCCCACACTCACTTGGTGACGGTTCAAAATGCCGTCGCGGAAAGGGGTTAAAAACCGTTTGTATAGCACCTCGTTGTACCAGTGCCAAGACCCTCATCGATGGTGGTGCGGTACTCAACGTGCTCTCTGTGGAGACCTTCGAGACACTCCAAGTGCCTTATGAGTGCCTGATGCCCACCAGGCCCTGCTCGGGCGTCACCGACGGCTCCACCATTCCCCTGGGGCTAGTGCGCCTTCCCGTCACCTTCGGCACCCGCAGGAACTATCGTACGGAGTTCATCGTCTTTGATGTGGCTCACATAGGCCTGCCCTACAATGCCATCTTGGGCTACCAGACGCTCTCCAAGTTCATGGCCGTGACCCACCACGCCTACGGCCTCGTCAAGATGCTCGGCTGCAGTGGTACCCTCACCATCCCCTGCGATGAGAAGGACGCGATGCACACCCTTGAGCTCGCCTACAAGGCTGCCTCCTCCACTTACTCGGCCGATGAGGCCATGCTCAGGCCTACCGAGGAGGAGCTAGTGAAGAAGAAGCCCCTGCTCTCTCAGGAGCGGGCCGAGTCCAAGAAGGCATCCCTGGATGGGGGCGAAGCGGGCCTCCGCCTCACTGTCAGTGGAGGGCCCTCCCCCAAATAGGAAGGCGCACTCGTCACCTTCCTCCGGGAAAGCCCTGATGCGTCAACCTGGACAGCGTCAGACATGCCCGGTCTACCGAGGAAGGTTGTCGAGCACCACTCAGTCGCGTGCCAAGGCGCGCGGTCCGTCAAGCACAAGGAAAGGCATCAGGCCCCCGAGAAGCAGGAGATCGTTACCCGGGAGGCCAGCAAGCTCCTGGAGGCTGGAATCGCCCGTGAAGCTACCCACCCCGAGTGCATCGTCAACCCCACCCCCGTCGCCAGGCCGCGCAACAATGCTCGCATGTGCATCGACTACATCGCCCTCAATCAGGCTCGTCCTACGAGCCCCTTCCCTCCCCCGCAGATCAACCAGATCGTGGGCTCGTCCCGCCCAATGTGCATGCCCCTCGGCCTGGAGGATGCCACAGCCACCTTCGAGAGGCTGATGCGCATGCGCCTGGAGCCCCACATCACAATGGTCACCAACCACCACCGGCCCACCACGGCCCGACTCATGACAGCGGTGGGTGTTTCGGTACAAAACACATGGGACACCCACCATCACCGTAAGTTCTGTCCGTGCCTCCACGGATACGAGTGACATGGAGTTGTACACACTCCGGAGCTCTCTCTACCAGCACTGTCGTCGGCACGCGGGAGCCCCTTCCCACTCTCGTGGAAGCCACAAGCTCAGCGTTGGTGGATGCCCCATGCTCGGCACTGGTGGCCTACTTACCAGAGGGGCCCTCGGCCGTCACATCCTCAAGCTGAACCCTGTCGAACACGGCAGCGTGTATCTTTCTATTATTAGGGGAGCACTCCCGTAATCTCCCCCGTGTCTGTAATGCGAGCGGAGGCTGGGCACGATGTCGGCGCTCGGGTCAGCCCCAGCAGCACTGCAAAACACAAGCGACTGTGCTCTGGCACGCGGGCCTGCTCCTGTGTACGTCACCTCAATAGGTCCTTGGTGCTCTCGTCTCCTCCTATAACACCCACAGGCGAACTCACGAGTGTGCCCTGCTATGCTACTTGCAAAAACTCGGCAGTCTCCCTGGTGCAAGATATCAAAGGCCTCAAGAGCCTCCCCTCGGGAGGCCTCAAGAGCGGCGTCCTGCAGACAGAAGGCTTCACGTGGGATGGCGCCTCACGAGCCGTGCCATGCAGAGGACTCGCTCCAAGCTACACACCTTGAAGGGGCTAAGTCTAAAACACCCCTCGGGTTCACTCCCTCTCGTTTCTCTCTCGTGGCATCCTGATTTCTTTGGCACGAGCCACCTGCGCGTCAAGGGGGGACCCTGAGCATCGCGCCTCGGGGACTCATACCAGCCCTAAGAGCCCTACACCCTCTGGCCTTACCGAGCGCACGCTCCAGCCATACCAGTGACGGTTGTAGCCTGCCTCAGGGGTTGGGTCCCAGCGACACGGGACACGAAGGTAATGTAAAAGGTAAAGAGGGGCCTCGGGAGGAAAATAAAAAACGCATAAAACATTCAGTGCTTTAAACAAAAGTAACACGCAAATGTTTTCATGCCCCCACGGGGCCGCATCTACCCTGTTACAGCAGTAGGTCAAGGAGAATTTAGGTGTGAGAGGCGCCGTCGTCACTGCTCTCGCCACCGTCGCGAGAGGGCTCGCCACCGCCGCCACTGACCTCAGGCTCGAAGGTGTGCAGCCCGACGAAGCCGGCCACACGCTCCCTCACAACCTCCTCGAGGGCTTCGCGGAGCTCCGCCGGGACCGGGGTCACGACTTGCCCAAAGTCAAAGCCGGCGTCCAGGAAAAGGAGGTTGCTGAAGAGCCGTGTCACCGCCTAGGCTAGCAGCTCGTGGCAGGCTTCCTCAAGGGCAGCGTTCACCTCTTGCACCTGCTTCTTAAGGCCGCAGATCTTAGTTCAGGCTAACGCCAGCTTGCGGTCCTTCGTCAGCAAGGCCTCTCGCTCCGTCTCCAGCTTAGACACGGCTCCGTGAGCTCGCAGTCACGGGTCTTGGCGGCCTTCTCGCGGGAAGTAACTGTCCCCTAGCGCTTCAGGAGCTCCTCCTTGCCCTTCACCATGTCCTCCTTGCGGGACACAAGCCGTCCTTCACGGGTGTCCGCGTCCTCTTGTCGCACCTGAAGCTAGCGCTCACGCTCGATGGCCTGCTCCTGAAGCACCTTTTCGCGGGCCTCGGCCTCCTCCTGCCGCCATGCGGCCTCCCAGGAGGTCTCCTAGGCCCTCTCAAGGAGCTCCTTGGCTTCTTGGGCGATCCGGTTATGCTGAGCTTGAGCCTTGACATCCTACTTATGGATGTGCGTCATCGCCTCCTTGAGCAGATAACATCCCACCGCCATGCGCTGGTGCTCCTCTTTGCAGTGTTTCTCCTCCACCTAGAGCTTACTCTCGAAGGTGTTGAGGGCCACCCTAAGGTCGCTAATGGCCTTGCCCCTTAGGATGGGGTTGCATTGATGTGTATGTTTTTTGCTCTATATTTAGTGTTAAAACTCTATAGAACCCATATAAATTTCTGGCGTGGATAGAAAATATCTTATTTAAGTATATCTAGTAGAATCCTCGATTCCACGACTCGATACTACGACTCGATTCTGCCGAAGGAAAATCGATCCGACTCCGAATCCCGACTCTGACTACCTTGATGGGGTTGCCTATCACCAGCACCAAGGCACAGCCTCGCCGCACTCCATCGCCCTCCCCCCCCCCCTCGAGCTTGCGGCGTGGGAGGTCTCGGCCTGGGGTTCTCCTCGCAGCCCCACACACCGCCACCTGCAGGGCCAATCTCAGCGTTGGGCGCGGGGAGCTCGGATTCGTCCCCTCCAGCTGCGGAGGCGTCGCCCTGTGCTCAGGTTACGTCGCGTCGGTCACCGGGCCCGGGTGTGGGGGCGATGGCATGAGTCTAGGTGCTCCCTTTGAGCTCGTGTTGCCCCCTTCCCCCGAGTGGCGCCCAGCGGGCGGCGGAGCGAAAAGCACCGCGTCCCCCTCCTTCATTGGGCGCTCACGGCGCCTAGAGCTGCCTTCAGGAGCCCCGCCTCATGGCCTAGGAGGCGCCACATTTAAGGGGACCGCCTCGCTGCTTCCCCGGGAGGCATGCCATGGCCGTCCCTCACCTCGCCCATGGTGCGAGGCCCGGTAGCCGTGGGACCCTTGTCTAGCGACGCTTGCGGATGCGGTGGTGATACAGGCGGCGTGGCTTTCGTAGGGGTCTGCCCCTGCTTTCGCCCCTCATCTTTCTGCCTTTTGGCGGTTCTCTTGGGAGCGCTGCAAGGGCAGAAGCTCAGTCCTAGAAAAAGGGGGCAAGGCCTGGGGCGGAAGGTCGTAAGCAAAGGAAACTCATCCGTCATTGGTCGTCCAGCACCTCTTCCTCTGCTCCCTGCCAGCACTGCTTCCATCGCCACCTCCCCCGTGGATCCCACTAGGATTGCCGCCCATGGGTGTGGCATAAGGGCTGCCGGCGCGCCCCATGGCCGCGGCATCTCCCTTCGCCTGCACCTCGCGGGGCTTGCTGGACTCGCCTCCGCCCTTCGCGGGCGCAGGCCGTGTGCGCGGGGTGCCGAATGCATCGCCGGCATCATCATCATCATCTTTGTCGCCGTCGCCATTGTCATGGGGGGCCTCCCGCAGAAGTAGGTGGCGGGACGGTGGGGGCGAGTCCTTGCTGCTCTCCTCCATGTCCGAGGTTGTTGATACGTCTCCAACGTATCTATAATTTTTGATTGTTCCATGCTATTATATTATCTGTTTTGGATGTTTTATATGCATTAATATGCTATTTTACATTATTTTTGGGACTAACCTATTAACCTAGAGCCCAGTGCCAGTTTCAGTTTTTTCCTTGTTTTTGAGTTTTACAGAAAAGGAATACCAAACGGAGTCCAAACGGAATAAAACTTCCGCGATGAATAAAACTACCGCAAGCATTTGTTCCCATGAGATCCCATCTTGGGGCCTTTTCCGGCGATCTGGTGGAGGGGGATTCAATCACGAAAGTCCTCTACATCAACCTTGCTGCCCTTCCGATGATGTGTGAGTAGTTTACCACAGACCTATCGGTCCATAGCTAGTAGCTAGATGGCTTCTTCTCTCTCTTTGATCTTCAATACAATGTTCTCCTCGATATTCTTGGAGATCTATTCGATGTAATACTTTTTTGCGGTGTGTTTGTAGAGATCCGATGAATTGTGGATTTATGATCAGATTATCTATGAATATTATTTGAGTCTTCTCTGAACTTATTTATGCATGATTAATATATCTTTGTATTTCTCTTCGAACTATCGGTTTGGTTTGGCCAACTAGATTGGTTTTTCTTGCAATGGGAGAGGTGCTTAGTTTTGGGTTCAATCTTGCGGTGTCCTCACCCAGTGACAGAAGTGGTAGCGAGGCACGTATTGTATTGTTGCCATCAAGGATAAAAAGATGGGGTTTATATCATATTGCTTGAGTTTACCCCTCTACATCATGTCATCTTACTTAAAGCATTACTCCGTTCTTATGAACTTAATACTCTAGATGTATGCTGGATAGCGGTCGATGTGTGGAGTAATAGTAGTAGATGCAGAATCGTTTCGGTCTACCTGTCACGGGACGTGATGCCTATATTCATGATCATTGCCTTAGATATCGTCATAACTTTGCGCTTTTCTATCAATTGTTCAACAGTAATTTGTTTACCCACCGTATGATATCTTCAAGAGAGAAGCCTCTAGTGAAACCTATGGCCCTCAGGTGTATTTTCCATCATATATTTTCAGATCTATAAACCAAAAAACCCAAAAATACCTTGCTGCAATTTATTTATATTTACTTTAGTTTGCGTTTTTATTTATCTTTTATACCTCTCTCTATTAGATCTCACTCTTGTTCGAGACCGTGAAGGGATTGACAACACCTTTTTCGCGTTGAGTGCAACTGTTTGTTAGTTTGTGCATGTGCATAGATTGGAGACTTGCTTGTGCTTCCTACTGGATTGATACCTTGGTTCTTAACTGAGGGAAATACTTATCTCTACTTTGCTGCATCACCATTTCCTCTTCAAGGGAAAAATCAACACAAGCTCAAGAAGTAGCAAGAAGAATTTCTGGCGCCATTGCCGGGGAGGTTCTACATCAAGCCTACCAAGTACCCATCATAAACTCTCATCTCTTGCATTACATTATTTGCCATTTGCCTCTCGTTTTCTCTCCCTCACTTCTAAAACCTTTTCAGAAAAACACAAAAATATTTGCGTTTTTATTCACCCTTCTTTCGTTCGTCTTTTCGTTTGCTTCTCATTTGCTCGTCTGCTAGATTGGTTTCTTGCCATCATGTCTGAATCTAGGGAGATTATCATTGAAAAAGATAGCAATAATCTTGAGGGAAGTTTTAATGATTTTGCTAATAATGATCCTCATGAAGAACCCACTATTATGCATAATAAAAAACTCCGTGTGGGTAGCGGTAATATTATTGGAAAAGGGGTGAATCAAGATTTCTTTACTTGTGCCAGTACTTTACCTATGCTAGGAGGGTCAATTCTGAATAAAACGGTTAGCCTTGCAGATGCAATATCTTTGCTTATAGTTGAATTTGAAAGACAATTTGTTCACATGCATCTATGCATACAAAGGCTTTTACTAGAATTTTCCAATATTCATGATCCTTCCATTAAGCGTGTCACCACTATATTTTTAGCTCATGAGTTTAGGTTCATCATGAAAGAAGCCGGTGAAATATTTGCTCATTATAATATTAATGGTGGTTGTCCTCCTATAGAAGAGATGCTTTTTAATCAAGAAGAAACTAGGAGATTACAATCTCTGGATTATGCTGCTTACAATGAAAACCTAAGAAAGAAGGTCCCTACTGATGTTTTGATTGATAAAATTTCTGAGCTCAATGATAATTTTGCTATACAAAATAATGGATTAGGGTTTGTGCTTAGGGACAGACTTAGGGCGTTAAATCAAAGGAATGTTTACAATGAAGAGATAATTATCAATTACAAAGGGCCAAAAGAGGAACCAATTCCTCCCAAACTTGATCTTATAGATCCTTATCCTATTAAATTTAGCCCCTTTGATTATTTTTGCTTGCCACAAAGAAAGATTGCTGCTGAAAGGAGGGAATATGAGATGAGCATGGATGATCTCCCTCACTTTTATTACAATACCTAGATCTATGTTTTATGCCTAGCTAGGGGCATTAAACAATAGCACTTGTTGGGAGGCAACCCAATTTTATTTTTCTGTTTTTGTTTTTGGTTCTGTTTTTTAATAAATACACATTATTACCTCTGTATTAATTGTGTTTTGGTGTTTTAATTAGTGTTTGAGCCAAGTAAGAGCTTTGGGATGGTCTACGGTGATAGTTGATTTGATCTTGCTGAAAAACGGAAACTTTTGCGCTCATTGCCAGAAATTAAAAAAATCACAGAAACGTGATTTTGATCTGAAATTTTTACAAAAGATTGATATACAAATTTTCTAAATTTTACTAATTTTTTAGAGTTTTTGGAGTTATAGAAATATACGAAATTTCCAGATTACTACAGACTGTTCTGTTTTTGACAGATTCTGTTTTCTATATGTTGTTTGCTTATTTTGATGAATATATGGGTAGTATCGGGGGGTATGAACCATGGAGAAATTGGAATAAAGTAGATATAAGACCAATATAAATTAAGAATGAGTTCACAACAGTACCTAAAGTGGTTATTTATTTTATTATACTAACGGATCTTATGAGTTTTCTGTTGAGTTTTGTGTTGTGAAGTTTTCAAGTTTTGGGTAAAGATTTGATGGACAATGGAATAAGGAGTGGCAAGAGCCTAAGCTTGGGGATGCCCAAGGCACCCCAAGGTAATATTCAATGACAACCAAGAGCCTAAGCTTGGGGATGCCCCGGATGGCATCCCCTCTTTCGTCTTCAATCTATCGGTAAATTTACTTGAGGCTATATTTTTATTCACCACATGATATGTGTTTTGCTTGGAGCGTCTTGTATGATATGAGTATTTGCTTTTTAGTTTGCCACAATCATCCTTGCTGTACACACCTTTTGAGAGGGACACGCATTAATCATGAATTTATTAGAATACTCTATGTGCTTCACTTATATCTTTTGAGCTAGGCAGTTTGCTCTAGTGCTTCACTTATATCTTTTTAGAGCACGGCGGTGGCTTTATTTTATAGAAATTGTTGAACTCTCATGCTTCACTTATATTATTTTTAGAGTCTTAGAAAGCATGGTAATTTTCTTAGGTTATGAAATTAGTCCAACTATGATGGGCATCCAAGAGGGATATAATAAAAACTTTCATATAAAGAGCATTGAATAGATGAGAAGATTCAATCCTTGCATTTGTTTCGAGATATAAAGATGGTGATGTTAGATTCATGCCAGTGAGTTATTGTGGATTGGTAGAAATACTTGTGTTAAAGTTTGTGATTCCCGTAGCATGCACGTATGGTTAACCGTTATGTGATGAAGTCGGAGCATGATTTATTTTTTGATTGTCTTCCTTATGAGTGGCCGTCGGGGATGAGCGATGGTCTTTTCCTACCAATCTATCCCCCTAGGAGCATGTGTGTAGTACTTTGTTTCGATGGCTAATAAATTTTTGCATTAAGTATGTGAGTTCTTTATGACTAATGTTGAGTCCATGGATTATACGCACTCTCACCCTTCCACCATTGCTAGCCTCTCTAGTACCACGCAACTTTCGCCGGTGCATTAAACCCACCATATACCCCTCCTCAAAACAGCCACCATACCTACCTATTATGGCATTTCCATAGCCATTCCGAGATATATTGCCATGCAACTTCCACCGTTCCGTTTTATTATGACACACACCATCATTGTCATATTGTTTTGCATGATCATGTAGTTGGCATAGTATTTGTGGCAAGGCCATCGTTCATAATTTTTAATACATGTCACTCTTGATCATAGCACATCCCGGTACACTTCTGGAGGCATTCATATAGAGTCATATCTTGTTCTAGTATCGAGTTGTAATTCTTGAGTTGTAAGTAAATAAAAGTGTGATGATCATCATTTTTAGAGCATTGTCCCATGTGAGGAAAGGATGATGGAATCTATGGTTCCCTCACAAGTTGGGATGAGTCTTCGGACTTTATAAAAAATAAAAGAGGCCAACGAAGCCCAAACAAAAAATGAGAGAAAAGAGAGAAGGGACAATGTTACTATCCTTTTCCACACTTGTGCTTCAAAGTAGCACCATGATCTTCATAATAGAGAGTCTCCTATTTTGTCACTTTCATATACTAGTGGGAATTTTTCATTATAGAACTTTTCTTGTATATTCCAATGATGGGCTTCCGCAAATTTCCCTAGGTCTTTGTGAGCAAGCAAGTTGGATGCACAACCACTTAGTTTCTTTTTGAGCTTTCATACACTTATAGCTCTAGTGCATCCATTGCATGGCAATCCCTACTCACTTGCATCGATATCAATTGATGGGCATGTCCATAGTCCATTAATTTGCCTAGTTGATGTGAGAATTTCTCCTTCTTTTTGTCTTCCCCACAACCACCATATTCTATTCCACCTATAGTGCTATATCTATGGCTCACGCTCATGTATTGCGTGAAAATTGAAAAAGTTTGAGAACACCAAAAGTATGAAACAATTGCTTGGCCTGTCATCGGGGATGTGCATGATGAAATACTTTGTGTGATGAAGATGGAGCATAGCCAGACTATATGATTTTGTAGGGATAACTTTCTTTGGCCATGTTATTTTGAGAAGACATGATTGCTTTATTAGTATGCTTGAAGTATTATTGTTTTTATGTCAATATTAAACTTTTGTTTTGAATCTTATGGATCTGAATATTCATGCCACAATAAAGAAGATTGCATTGTTAAATATGTTAGGTAGCATTCCATATCAAAACTTCTATTTTTATCATCTACCTACTCGAGGACGAGCAGGAATTAAGCTTGGGGATGCTTGATACGTCTCCAATGTATCTATAATTTTTGATTGTTCCATGCTATTATATTATCAGTTTTGGATGTTTTATATGCATTAATATGTGATTTTATATTATTTTTGGGACTAACCTATTAACCCAGAGCCCAGTGCCAATTTCTGTTTTTTCCTTGTTTTTGAGTTTTACAGAAAAGGAATACCAAACGGAGTCCAAATGGAATAAAACTTTCACGATGATTTTTCTTGGACCAGAAGACACCCAGAGGACTTGGAGAGGGGTCCAGAGGAGTCCCGAGGAGCCCACAAGCCCTCAGGGTGCGCCCCGTGGCTTGCGGATCCCTCGGGAATCCCCCAACCCTAATCTTTGCACTATAAATTCCCAAATATTCCCAAACCACCAGAAGCATCCACCAAAATACTTTTCCGCCACCGCAAGCCTTTGTTCCCGTGAGATCCCATCTTGGGGCCTTTTTTGGCGATCTGCCGGAGGGGGATTCGATCATGGAGGGCCTCTACATCAACCTTTCTGCCCTTCCAATGATGCGTGATTAGTTTACCACAGACCTATGGCTCCATAGCTAGTAGCTAGATGGCTTCTTCTCTCTCTTTGATCGTCAATACAATGTTCTCTATTCTTGGAGATCTATTCGATGTAATACTTTTTTCGGTGTGTTTGTCGAGATCCGATGAATTGTGGATTTATGATCAGATTATCTTTGAATATTATTTGAGTCTTCTATGAACTCTTTTATGCATGATTAAGATATCTTTGTATTTCTCTTCGGACTATTGGTTTGGTTTGGCCAATTAGATTGGTTTTTCTTGCAATGGGAGAGGTGCTTAGTTTTGGGTTCAATCTTGCGGTGTCCTCAACCAGTGACAGAAGTGGTAGCGAGGCACGTATTGTATTGTTTCCATCAAGGATAAAAAGATGGGGTTTATACCATATTGCTTGAGTTTATCCCTCTACATCATGTCATGCTCTCACGACCCCATGGAAAAGTTTTGGTAAAGTTTGGCATAGGTTACAATGATCGCTCCTTGGAAACTGGAGCATCTCACATGAAGGATCATAGTTTCCAAAAGGAGACGCGACAATTCGGACTCCAATCGTCAGTGACTTCCTCGTTCCTCCTCGAATTGTTTTCCATGGTAAGCCATCACCAATACACCCTAGGTTTGATTTGCTGGCCCATTTCAGGTCTCGTTTGCTATGTTTAAGCCATTTTTTGCATATACAATATATTTAGTGCCTATAAAATCAAAACCTTACTACAACTACATGTGGTATTAGCAAAGAAGGTGTACAAATCATTTGTTTGTCACTTTGCCAGTTTTCATTCATTGACCGAGAAACCTGGAGAATTTTCAAATCAGTTGCGAGGTGCAGCCACCGGCGTAGACCTTGTTGGTATTTTAATTACAGGAAATGCATATAGAGTCCGATAATCTCAAAAATCGGTGTGTCACCGTTGCGTGCTCTCACGGCCCCGTGGAAAAAAATTGGGAAAGTTTGGCACAAGTTTTGATGATCCCTCCTTGGAAACTGGAGCATCACACAAGAAGGATCATAGTTACCAAACGGAGACGTGCCAATTCGAACTCCAATGGCCGGTGACTTCATCATTTCGCCCCATTAAAATTTCTACGATACACAATCACCATTATACCCCAGGTTTGATTTTCTGGCGCATTCTAGGGCTCGTTTGCTATATTTAAGGTATTTTTTGCATTTACCATGCATTTTGTGCATATAAATCAAACCCTAAATGCAACTGCATGTGCTGATGAATGGGAGGAGGATTGCCGTTCGATCTGGGAGCACCCAACGGTGCAGACGTACGATCCATGGGGTTTGGGTTCTGGCGAATCAGAACGCACGACTCACACCACGCGCAGTAGGGGGCATCGGCAATGGTTTTCTAGGCACAGGGCTTTCATGAATGAACTGTGTGCTATTTGCAAACATTTTACATCACCTAACATCATAATTTTGTTTTGAATGAAGATGTGAGTTCATCGTTTCGCCTCAAACTTTTTTTCCACGGTAAGCAATCCCAGTATACCCTAGGTTATATTTTCTGGTGCATTTCAGGTCTCGTTTGCTACATTTAAGCCATTTTTTGCATTTACCATGCATTTAGTGCATATAAAATCAAAACCCTATTGCAACTACATGCGGGTGTTAGCAAAGAAGGTGTACAAATCATTTGTGTGCCACTTTGCGAGTTTTCATTAATTGTCCGAGAAACGGGAAAAAATCAAACATTTCGGCTGCGAGGTGCGGCCACGGGCGTAGGCCTTATTAGTATTTTAATTATAGGAAATGCAAATGGTCCGAAATTCACGACACACCATGGCATGCTCTCACGACCCCATGGAATTTTTTTTTGTCAACTTTGGCACAAGTTACGAAGATCGCTCCTTGGAAACCGGAGCATCTCACATGAAGGATCATAGTTTCCAAAAGGAGACGCAGCAATTCAGACTCCAATCGTCGGTGACTTCATTGTTTTGCCTCGACTTTCTTTCCATGGTAAGAAATCACCAATATACCCTAGGTTTGATTTTCTTGCGCATTTCAGGTCTCATTTGCTATATTTAAGCCATTTTTTCATTTACTATGCATTTAGTGCATATAAAATCAAAACCCAACTGCAACTACATGTGTATGCATATAAAATCATTTGTGTGTCGCTTTGCCAGTTTTCATTCATTGTCTGAGAAATGGGAAGAATTTTCAAACATATCAGCTACGAGGTGCGGCCACTAGCGTAGGCCTTGTTCGTATTTTAATTATGAGAAATGCATATAATGTCCGAAAATCATTAAAATCGGTGTGTCACTGTGGCATGCTCTCACAACCCTGTGGAAATTTTTTGGTAAAGTTTGGCACAATCTATGATGATCGCTCCTTGGAAGTCGGAGCATCTCACAAGAAGGATCATAGTTTCCAAAAGGAGGTGTGGCAATTCAAACTCCAATGGTCGGTGACATCATCGTTTCGCCTCATAAAAATTTTCACGGTACGCACTCACCATTATACCTCTGGTTTGATTTTCTGGCGCATTTCAGGGCTCGTTTGCTATATTGAAGGCTTTTTTTGCATTTACCGTGCATTTTGTGCATATAATTCAAATCCTAACTGCAACTGGATGTGCTGATGAAAGGGATGAGGATTGCCGTTCGATCTCGGAGCATCCAACGATGCAGACGTACGATCTATTGGGTTGGGGTTCTGGCCAATCAGAACACACGACTCACATCGCGCGCGGTAGGGGTGGGAGTCATCGGCCACGGTTTGGTAGGCACACGGCTTTCATGACTGAAATGTGTGCTATTCGCAAACCAGATTGCATATGTTCTGTTCATACATACTAGAGTGAGATCAACTGAGTGTGCTACCTCTAGGGTATATAATAGTAAATAGTTCAAACTCATTGTTTGGGCTGACAACATATCAAGGTCAACATATTAACCGTTCTTAGATCAACAAAAGGCCAGGCATAACTCACAATTCAGTACACGTGACAGTTCTAAATTGAAAGAATTAAGTTGCAGAATAGGCATACAAAATAGTGTTACGGATTAATTCCCATGTACATGGGGGAACTGGGATCATTAGGTTGACCCCGAATGAACTTAGGTTTTTTGAAGATTTTAAGCCTCTCTATTTGTTTGGTGCGTGATCCCTTGGCTGACAACTCAGCAAATTCATCGTACTCGTCCTCATCAGCAACATCCTCAACGCCCAGTACCCTCCTCTTCCCATGCATCACTACATGGCAGTTCTTATGCAAGGGGTCTTTCACATAGAAAATCTGGGTAGCATCGCTGGCAAGAATGAATGGGTCCTTGTGATATTCCATCTTTGACATGTTAACACATTTCTTCCTGTAATCATCAACCTTTACCTGACTAAGAGGGATCAATTTGCACCTGAATAATGCCACCTTAACTTTCACATAGTTAAGCTCCCAAATCTCTACGATGGTTCCATAGTATACCCTTTTATCAGCTTCATCTACAGTCATGCATTCTATTCGAATAGAGTTGTTCTGATATGAGGTCTTCTCAACATGTTCCTTAGTGTAGAACGTGTAGCCATTTATGTCATACGTTTGGTACATCAATGTTGTAGGTTATGGCTTTTGTGCCAACCACGTTGCAATGGCATCCATGGATCCGCGTGCCAAATGATCATTCAGCCATCTGACATAGTACTTATAGTGCACCTTCATCTCGACATATAATGATGCACCATGGGTAAGAAGCTTCATCGTATCTCCTCCAAGTGTTCGTCAGCATAAGCATCGAGAACTTGGCTATTAAGTAGTACCGTCAAATGGGCTTTATCGATCTCATCTCTGGGTGCAGCATTTTGCGTGCCAGCAAGGACCGGCTTACCATCCAGCCGTCCCTCATGGAGAGAGAGGGGCAAACCTATAGGTCTTTGTTTCATGTATTCGGTGCAAAAATCAAACCACCTCCACCGCGGTATAACCTTGTAGGATGCTTGCCTCTGGATGGCATTAGTTCCGACAATAGCGCTTCAATATTCTCATGAACCACTCGAAGGGATACATGTTGCAAAGAAACATAGGACCACAATACTTTATCTCGTAGACAAGGTGTACAATGAGATGGACCATGACATCCAAGAATGATGGTGGGAAAAACATATCTAAGCTGGATAATATTCTTGCAATACCCTCTTGCATATAATCCAGGTCTTCAGGATCTACCACTTTCTGCCATAGTTTGTCAAAGAAATCACACAGATCAATGAGTGTGTTTCTTATGTACGTGTCCATCATATTCCTGATGGCCGCCGGGAGGATTTGTGTCAGCATTACGTGGCAATCATGTGACTTCCTATGTGCCAACTTCATTTTACCTGAGCTCACATCCATGAGACTTCTAATGTTTGCAGAGTAGGAACAGGGTGTCTTAACTGACAACAAATACTTGAAGAGCTCTTTTGCTTCTTTCAGAGTGAAATTGTAACTCTGGTGGACATGGAGGAATTTGTCATCATCTTCTGCTTCATTCATGCATTTTGGTTGATCACCAAGCATATCGAGTCGTGCACCATCACCATCCTTTGTTTTACCTTTAATCTTGAGCAGAGTACCAAGGATGCTTTCACATACGTTCTTCTCTATGTACATGACATTGATGCAGTGACGTACACATAGAATCTCCCTGTAAGGTAATTCCTAGAACACCGATTTCTTCTTAAACACTTGCCCCTGGGTGTTTGTTTCACCGTCAAAGTGTGTCGCTTGCCAAGCACAACTTCAATTTGTTTATCCATGATGTGGACAACCTTCCCAGGATAAGGTCTTGGGCCCAAACCTACCTGACGTACCATGAAATTCAGCTTTCATCTTTCGGTATGGGTGATCTTTCCATAAGAACCTATGATGACGCAAACACATGATTTTGTGCGAGTTGGGAAGAAATCTGCTCGCTGTCCTATCCATGCATGTGACACATCCTACATATCCCCTTATTTTTTGCCCCAACGTGTTGCCTAATGCCTGCATATCTTGAATGGTGTGCAGCAACATCGTATGTAGATCGAAAAACTCCTTTTTGTAAGCATCATAAGATTTTACACCAGGCTCTTCTACCCACAATTTCAGTAGTTCTTCTACCAGTAGCTGAAAGTAAATGTCGATGTCATTTCCAGGTTGCTTCGGGCCTTGGATAATCATTGACATCATGATGTATTTTTTTCTTCATACACAACCAAGGTGCAAGGTTGTATATGCACAGAAGCACCGGCCATGTGCTGTGTTTGGTGCTCATATCGCCAAATGGATTCATCCTGTCAGTACACTCCCCGAGCCTTATACTTCTAGGATCCTTGGCAAAGTCTTCATATACTTGTTGTCGATTAATTCCCACTGAGCCCCATCTTTCGGATGCCTCATATATTTATCTGTAGTTCACTCATCATGATGCCACCACAACCTCTTTGACTCTCTAGGGTTTGCAAACAAACACCTCAACCTTGGAATTAAAGGCAAGTACCAAACAACCTTGAACGGTATTACGGTCTTCATCTTGTTGTCCAATTTGTACTTGTCCTTTGCCATCCTGCGCTTATATCGTGCATGCTTGCATGTGGGACATGAACACAAATCTTTATGCTCACCGCGGTACAATATACAATCATTCACACAAGCATGTATCTTCTGGACTTCAGATTCCAATGGGCAAACAAATTTCTTCACTTTGTTCGTGCTTTTGGGGAGCACATTATCTTCTGGAAAAATGTCTTTGAAAAGACCTAACAACTTTGTGAAGCCCTTGTTTGATAGACCGTTTGCTGCTTAAAATTTGAGAAGCTCCAGTATGGCACTTAACTTGGAATATTTTTTTTGCAACCTAGATAAAAATCTTTCTTGGAGTCCGCCTCAATGGATGGCAGATCCTTGTACCCAACCATATCTTTATCTGGGCCCTGGAAATCTGCAATCATAGTACCAAAATCTGGAAAATCATCAAGGTCGTCGTCTGCATCGCGGTCTTGGTTTTTCAATGGGGTTTTTGGCTTGTCTGTATTCCGTTGGTAGCTTGACACCTCATCCTCGCTGTTAGATTCAACATCCTTGTGACTCCGATCGGGGTTTGGCATCTCGCCACCTTGGTTACATTCATTCATGACCGACTCTTCACCGTGTCTAGTCCAACGTGTATATCCATCCATGAATCCCCATTTGAGTAAGTGGAACTCGACATCTGTAACTATGCGTGACTCGGAATTGGCACAATGACTGCATGGACACAGGATGTAATAGTCCTTACGGACTCTCTTCCTTGTCCTTTCAGCCAAATTGATGAAGTCTATCATGCCACTGATAAACTCTGAGCATCTCTGATCCTTCATTCATTCAGATCGTTCCATCTACACCACACGAGGGGTAATTCAAAAAAAACATTAATGCATGGATTAATTGATGCCCAAAGATGTGTGCATAAATCACAAGATTTTATTTTGATAATTACTGAGGGCACTCCATATTGTTATCCAGCCGTGCGACGACAAAAATTCATGACCAGTCAATTTACATGCAGAGTACTACTATAGTACTACCCTTACGAATTGAATAACTTAATTAAGCCAATCAATGAAAGAATACCTTAATTAATTAGCTGCACGGCGACCTCCACCTAGCAAATAGAGAAGCGCGATGCCACGACACGCCGAGACAGCAGGCTCGAGGAGCAAAGCTTAGTGGGGCATCCGCCTGAAGTTCAAGCTCCACTATACCGCCATCGACCGCGAGAGATGTGCTAAAATCACGCCGCCGCCGACCTCGAGGATTGAGCTCCTCCTATCTCCAGCCGCCAACCGAGGATTGACCTCCTATTACGCCGCCACCATTGACCGACCGAGGATTGACCTCCTATCCAGTAACCGCTGCCTTGGCCGCCGCCACCATCTCTATCTGCAGAGCGACTGTTTTTATTTTTTGATGGGTATCCGTAGAGCGGCTGTTTACCCTAAGTATTAACTCAATTATTGCATCCCCTTATGTATAGGGTAGTACATCACATACAGTTATGTCATGGGAACCGTGTCTCACATACATTGTCTTCTCACACAGTTTGGTGTGGAAATCGTGTGTGAAGTTGCAATATCGAACACAAACGACATGTACAAATTGTGTGTCGTATACAACAGAGTGCGATAAGTAGTTCCCGACCGTTATCAGAGTTACCCCATTTGCCCCAAATCCCTAGATAGCCTCCAACTCCCTAGCCCCCAAATTCCCTCACGTGGCGCTGACATTGGGTGTCGGTGTAATAAACAGGGGGGTGTTCACTACCCCTTGACATGCACCGGCAAGTCGCAGCCTCCAGGCGGGAAGGACATGGCAGAGGAGGAATCCACCCAAGAGTACATTCGAAGCCCGGTTCCCAGCAAGGTTCTTGCCGGGAATGGGTCCACTGTAGCGACCTGACCCGAATGGATCAAAGTCTCTGTGCTTAAGTGTCATCCCTGGATCGGTATGCTGACACACACAGTACTCGAGGATTTATAACAGAGGTAAATCACATGTATAAAGTAACGTAAATACTATTACCTCAATCCATATAGCGGAAGTAACAACAAGGTTGTGGATTCCCATCAACACCAACGGCAAAGTTGAGTGTAGAAATCGTAACCCTAACGTATCACTTACTCGTCGTAAGAATCCTGCAACATGAGACGTTGCAGCCCGAAATGGGTCAGTACATTGAATGTACTGGCAAGATAACACAGTAGAGCAATGAACAGAATAAATGCTATCACTACATGCATATATGGCGGGTGGAGGCTCTACGGTTAATATGTTTTGCGAAAAGCCAATTTTTCCCTACAACAAAGGAATATATTTTATTTAACTATCATGGTGGTTGTTGAACATTGAGAAGGTAAATCCCCCTCTCAATCCCAATTAAAAGTAATTATTAATCCCAACAATTAATTTAGAGTGATGGGATTCAATATGATGATCCAAGAACCAGATACTCAAGATGTCCTAAACCGGGGACACGGCTAATATGATTAGTTTGTACACTCTGCAGAGGTTTGTGCACTTTTCCCCACAAGAGATTCGTCTGGATTTCTCGCACTTCATGGTGTTTGAGAAACGGATGACCGAGACACAGCTTTCAGAAACATTTATCTTTACTCTGGGTAGACAGTTACACCTACTTTCCCCTACATCTGCTAGCCTACCACTGAAAGAGGTCCTGCAACATACTCAACTATGCTAGAGCCCATATAGCTTGTGGCTGCACACGGAAGTTTCTAGCATGAACAACTTATGATCCCTTGAGTGGGTGGCGAACCATAGGAGGATCAACGGTATAACCCGGGATCTCCTAGGACAACACTGGTATATCCCCAGGTGTCCGGGCAAGCCACTGGTATATCCCCAGGGTGCCCCAACCAATCCACCCAGATGTGTATTAAAGTAGCCACCTTAAGTTAACCATTAATTACAATCTACATCTGTCATGGATACACTCAAAACCCAATCCACGTCTACGAGCATAGCATGGCAACATAAGCATAGCGTAGAAGTAACTCCCAAGGGTTTGTTATTAAAAGGGCAATCGGTTCACCTAATCATCTACTTCCCAGTACCCACAAGTTAATCACATCCTAATCATGCAATATTTGAGGGTAAAACTAATGCATAAAAACTGGGTATAGAAGAGTATGATCAAAGTGTGAACTTGCCTTGTACTGTTGATGAAGATCCTTCGCACTCATAATTCCTGATAGTTCTACTCGTCACACTCCGTTCAATCTAACGTGAGCAAGCAATTGCATACATAAGCACTCATTTAAAAGAATCGAAGAAAAGATCTCGAAAAACTTCGAAAACTAGCAATTAACTCTTGCAACAGAAAACAATTTCTAACAGTACCAAAATTGGGTGGATTTGGCCTTATCAGAAAGTTTAGGTCAAGAGCTTTAATTTGCAAAAAGAATCAATTAAATCGGAGTTACGAAACTCAAGTTATAGCCAAAACAAGTTTGAATATGAATCAGAACAAATTTCGAAATTTGAAAGTTGCAAAAAGTGTATTGGATAGATTCATTAGAAAGGTGGAATCAAGACAAAAATATTGGCGTTGGTTTCGCCTAATTTGGATGAACGAGTAAAAAGTTATGGCTATTTGAAAAATCAGGGCCAAGCTGTTTTACGGAAGAAAAAGAGTTATGGCTAAAAGAATTCTAGTCCTAAAATGTAAATACAAGGACTAATTTATAAATCTAATTATTCTACCATACTAGTCTAGAAATAATAAGCTACGGGAGTATATAAAAAAATACGAAGAAAGATACCTTTATAAGGTAGAGAAAAGATGACTTCCGAGAGAGAAGACAACTTTCAGAAGTCTCGCCGGAGAGAAGAAAAATATTTTTATTTAGTGAATCTAGTCAAACCAAAATATATTGATTTAACCCGAATCGGATGATTTTTGGAGGCTCTATGGGTCTATATTTATAGGTGGAAAGGAGGCTTAGAGGTCAAAAGCTAGGCAATGTGGGACTAAACGTAAACAAAAGGCAGACGAAAGATATAGGAAAAACAAAAAAAAGGAACGACGCCGCATGGGCCTTCGGCCGGCCTGCGCGCATGTGTGCGTGCGTTTTTTTTTAACAGAAAATAAATAAATTAAAGGACAACTGGAAAAATAATATAGTCCGACCTGCTAGCTATGTTGCGCACGCTGGCGAAGGATAGCAGTCGGTCGCTCGTACAGTTTTTTTTTTTTTTTTTAGAATAAAAACAAAAAAAGAGGTAAACGGAAAATAAGAAAAATTTCCATAGGCATATTATATATCAAAATTTTCAGAAAAAGATTTCCTAAAAGATGAACATATTTTCAGCGGTAAATAAATTTCACAAAAATTTAAATAAAGCAAACAGTGCTACTGCTGCAATAAAACCTAATAAAAATCATTTTAAAAATACCAAAATGATTTCAAATTTATTTCCCTCTAATTTTATATTGAAGGGAATCATTTTACCCTAATTTCCATATATTTTATTTTTGGAGAAAAATAATTTGAATAAAACCCAAATAACTCCAAATAAAAAATGGTTTTCAAAATACCATCAAAGGGACTTTAAATTTGATTGTTTTAAACTTCCAACTCATATTTCATATAATTTGAAGAAGTCATTTTATCTCCTCTCATGAAAATCATTGAGTTGCATAAAGTTTTCGAATTTGGAATATTTCCAAATGGAATTCAAATCTTTTCAAAACCCTTTTTAAAATAGAAGAAGTCATGTTATCTTCACTCTAGGGTTTGTAATGAAATAAATTTGAATTCAAGGAGATCATAAATGCAAGGTGAAAGTTTTGGGAAAGTCATTTTATTCCCTCTCATTCAACTTTCAAAAAGTTTCCAAATTTCACTCAATTTCACACAAGCAACCACACCACAATCAAACAATCAATCAAAACTATTTATTTAATATAACATTCCAAAATTTAGAATTTTGGGATGTTACATCCACGCAACGCCGGCAAGGCAGAGCTGGCAAGACAAGACTCCAGGCGGATCGACCAGAAGATCAAGTCTACTACTACCGGTGAGATCAGGGCCGGCAAGCTCAGGACTCGACAAGACTAAAGATAAGGCCCCGGCAAGGTTCTTGCCGGGATGACCAGCTGAACCCGGCAAGGCTTGCCGGGGGACAGCTAGACTGGAGACAAGGCCCCGGCAAGGTTCTTGCCGGGATGACCAGCTGAGCCCGGCAAGGTTCCTGCCCGGCAAGGTTATGCCACTATGCTGCTGCTCCAGTGCGGCCGCCAGCATGGCACTCTGGACCCTTCTCCAGGCATGCGTGGCAGAGCACTGTGCCAAGCGGCACTGATAGGATGGCCCCTTTTCCCATCCCCAAGAAGCTAAGGGACACCTAGACAAAGCAAGAGTTAAGGCCCCGGCAAGAGGAGCTTGCCGGGAGGGACAGCTGAGGCCCAGCCTGAGGTTTGCTGTAGCAGAGTACTTGCCGCGGCAAGGTACTTGCCCCGGCAAGTCATTGGCTGCGGCTAGGTATTGGCTGCGGCAAGATAGCAGCTGCGGCAAGGTACTTGCCCCGGCAAGTTACCTTGCGCGGCAAACTATGGGTTGCGGCAAGCTGTCAGGTGCGGCAAGGTCTTGCCGCGGCAAGCGTTACTGTACCACTGTGCTACTGTGCTGCTCCGGTGCCTCTGCCAGCGTGGCGCTCTGGGTCCTTCCTAGCATGTGTGGCAGGGCACTGTATACACGGCGGTACACTGTAGCTAGCGGTGCAGGAGCAGGTGGGATAGGCTTTTCCCACGTCCAAGACGTCCGAGTACATATATGTGGACAGCAAAGGCATGGGCATTTAATGCCCTTGTCCCTTGCCGTCAGTGGTAGGTAGGACATGTCATCCTGGTAATAATGGCCTTACTATAGCAACTTTCCACCTCTACCTTTACTGTTTGCCACCTGTTGGTGACCCCTTTGTGCGTATAAAAGGAGGCCCATAGGCAATGTGGAGGGGGGAGGAGGAACGGGGAGATGGAGAACTCCAGTATTGTACGCAGCTGCTCGGTACTGTAGCGCTCCTGGAGCTAGAACAATCATACAGATAATAAACCAAAAAGCAGGAGTAGGGTTTTACGCATCCGTGCGGCCCGAACCTGGGTAAATATCTCTCGTGCACTGTCGTGTTCTTTGCTAGATTTGCTCTGCGTGCGACCGTCTCTCCCTGCCGAACGTAAAGGGGTCCTTCCCTGGGTCCCATAGGTGATCGCGGATTCGTCCCTGACATCTTTGGCGCGCCAGGTAGGGGGTGAGGGGCTGCGCGAACCTGATCTGGCGATCAGCGCGGCAGTTTCTTCATCATCTTCACCGCCATAGCGTCCAAGGAGAAGGGCCTGAACCTTCGCAAAAAGCTAAGTTTTAAAGCTTTAATTACTTTCTGCTGTTAAGTCTTATCCTGGACGATATTTTTGTGCATAACCTGTGCGCGAAGGAGCGCTCCTGAAACATTCTGCGCTCCTAGTTGTTTTGGGTCCGCCCAACAATGCAGACGCAGCTGCGATTGTTTCTAAGGCGTTATGCTCCCAAAGAGGCGGCGTTCTCGATAGGCTGCTGAACAGGACCCGATCCTAAGCGCCATCGACCGGAACGTGCGCATTCGGGGAGTATTCCGGCAAGCATGGGGGGCTCACTGTGCAAAAATGCAGTCGTTTAAGGAGAAGGACTTAGCGAGTTTTATTCTAAGGTTCTTGCATAAACCCGTATGCTGAGGAGCCTTCCCGGGGCTAGTCGCGCTCCTAGTTGCCTCGAGTCCGCTCGGCAACCTGAGCAGCTGCGCCAGAGCCGGGAAGGTAAACCTTTTCGGGAGGCGGCGTTCCCGGCATGCTGCTAAGGATCCGTTCCTCAAAGCGCTGCTGACTGGATCGTGCGCACCGGAAAGTGTTCCGGCAAGCAAGGGAATATTCAGCAGGAGTCAAGATTGCAGCGAATCCGACATTAACCAGAAGCTAATCAACTTGTTGTGCTCAAACGCTGTTGTGGCATTTCATGCCCAGTCAGTGTTGCAGGAACACGCATGGAAGGCGAGCTCGGGGGCTGGCAATGCCCCAGAGAGTAACCCCCTGAAGAGCCTCCCCGGCAACAAGCTTGCCGGAAGCTGGCGTTGAGAACGTCATGGTTCTCCGCCAGAGTCAAGAGCCTCCCCGGCAACAAGCTTGCCGGAAGCTGGCGTTGAGAACGTCAAGGTTCTCCGCCAGAGTCAAGAGCCTCCCCGGCAACAAGCTTGCCGGAAGCTGGCGTTGAGAACGTCAAGGTTCTCCGCCAGAGTCAAGAGCCTCCCCGGCAACAAGCTTGCCCGAAGCTGGCGTTGAGAACGTCAAGGTTCTCCGCCAGAGTCAAGAGCCTTCCCGGCAACCCCTTGCCGGAAGCTGCCGTCGAGAACGTCAAAGTTCTCCGCCAGAGTTAAGAGCCTCCCTTGCCGGGGGCTCCGACAACCACTCTTTGAGCAAGAAACAAGCTCGGGGGCTAGCGGCGCCCTAGCAGAAAAAGCTAAGTTGCACAGATTTTTTGGCAATTGCATTCATTTTACTGTCCTCACTCGCTTCTTACACCTACACGCGAAGGAGCCTTCTCGGGGCTAGTTGCGCTCCTAGTCGCCTCGAGTCCGCTCGGCGATGTGAGCAGCTGCACCAGAACCGGGAAGGTAAACCTTTCCGGGAGGCGGCGTTCCCGGTGAGCTGCTAAGGACCCGATCCCCAAGCGCCGCTGCCTGGAGCATGCGCACCGGAAAGCTTTCCAGCAAGCGTGGGTCGTCTTGATTGATTCCTCGTTCTCGTATATCGACCTGCACGCGAAAGGACCTTGCCGTGGTTAGTCCGCGCTCTGGTTTCACCTCGAGTCCGCTCGGCAAACTTAGCAGCTGCGTTCTGGCCCGGCAAGTCGCCTTGCCGGCGGCGGCGTTTCCAGCAGGCTGCTAAAGACCCGCACCTAGCGCTCGCGGCAAGCGTGCGCACCGGCAGGGTTTCCAGACAGCGTAGGGTACAAGATACGTGCAAGGACGGAATCAATCAAGGGGGAAGCATGCATTCATTTAGCATGAAGGAATATCTCTTGTGCCATAAAGCTTGGCCTAATCAAGGTAAATTGTTTCTTTATGCGTGCCATTGCAGCAACAGGGTTGCGACCTCCAGGCAGGAGGAACGGCAGGGAACAGATCTACATGTTGCCGGTGTGCGTCGTTGGGCCTAGCCCGGACAACCACTGTGCACGCCTGTCCGGCCCAGGCCCGGGGGCTCCTGTCGGTGTAATAAACAGGGGGGTGTTCACTACCCCTGGACACGCACCGGCAAGTCGCAGCCTCCAGGCGGGAAGGACATGGCAGAGGAGGAATCCACCCAAGAGTACATTCGAAGCCCGGTTCCCGGCAAGGTTCTTGCCGGGAATGGGTCCACGCAACGCCGGCAAGGCAGAGCTGGCAAGACAAGACTCCAGGCGGATCGACCAGAAGATCAAGTCTACTACTGCCGGCGAGATCAGGGCCGGCAAGCTCAGGACTCGACAAGACTAAAGATAAGGCCCCGGCAAGGTTCTTGCCGGGATGACCAGCTGAACCCGGCAAGGCTTGCCGGGGGACAGCTAGACTGGAGACAAGGCCCCGGCAAGGTTCTTGCCGGGATGACCAGCTGAGCCCGGCAAGGTTCCTGCCCGGCAAGGTTATGCCACTATGCTGCTGCTCCAGTGCGGCTGCCAGCATGGCACTCTGGACCCTTCTCCAGGCATGCGTGGCAGAGCACTGTGCCAAGCGGCACTGATAGGATGGCCCCTTTTCCCATCCCCAAGAAGCTAAGGGACACCTAGACAAAGCAAGAGTTAAGGCCCCGGCAAGAGGAGCTTGCCGGGAGGGACAGCTGAGGCCCAGCCTGAGGTTTGCAGTAGCAGAGTACTTGCCGCGGCAAGGTACTTGCCCCGGCAAGTCATTGGCTGCGCCTAGGTATTGGCTGCGGCAAGATAGCAGCTGCGGCAAGGTACTTGCCCCGGCAAGTTACCTTGCGCGGCAAACTATGGGTTGCGGCAAGCTGTCAGGTGCGGCAAGGTCTTGCCGCGGCAAGCGTTACTGTACCACTGTGCTACTGTGCTGCTCCGGTGCCTCTGCCAGCGTGGCGCTCTGGGTCCTTCCAAGCGTGTGTGGCAGGGCACTGTATACACGGCGGTACACTGTAGCTAGCGGTGCAGGAGCAGGTGGGATAGGCTTTTCCCACGTCCAAGACGTCCGGGTACATGTATGTGGACAGCAAAGGCATGGGCATTTAATGCCCTTGTCCCCTGCCGTCAGTGGTAGGTAGGACATGTCATCCTGGTAATAATGGCCTTACTGTAGCAACTTTCCACCTCTACCTTTACTGTTTGCCACCTGTTGGTGACCCCTTTGTGCGTATAAAAGGAGGCCCATAGGCAATGTGGAGGGGGGAGGAGGAACGGGGAGATGGAGAACTCCAGTATTGTACGCAGCTGCTCGGTACTGTAGCGCTCCTGGAGCTAGAACAATCATACAGATAATAAACCAAAAAGCAGGAGTAGGGTTTTACGCATCCGTGCGGCCCGAACCTGGGTAAATCTCTCTCGTGCACTGTCGTGTTCTTCGCTAGATTTGCTCTTCGTGCGACCATCTCTCCCTGCCGAACGTAAAGGGGTCCTTCCCTGGGTCCCATTGGTGATCGCGGATTCGTCCCCGACATTGGGGGAATGCGGACAAGTGGTGCTGATGGTTTCGGTGCGGCTGCTCCTGCTCGTATCGCCGCTCTCGACAGCGCGATGGGAGGTGCCTCTACGATGGCGGTCACCACCGAGCACTTGCCTAAGGTCATCAGAAGGCAGGTGTACTACTGATTCGAATCGTCTTGTCAGGTTCCAATCTATCCTGATCTTTTTTAGCATGTCCAAAGTAGCTCCATGTTCAATGCGTCCTAAATAACCCCCCCCCCCACACACACACCCAGGAAAGTGACCAACCATCGGATCCGGGGTATAACTCCAGACTCCCGCAGCATGAGTTTGACTCCAAGTTTTGCGCCACTGAGAAGTACCAAAAGCTGAGTTGTGCGCAAGGACACACTCCCGCTCGACCTGTATGCACGGAGGGATTCGACAATCGCATAGGTTTCTCCACTACTGCAGGATGCTGCTAACGCGACACTATGATCAGAGACCCTTTGACAAAACTGTGTGCGATGCATTAATCGCAAACAGGGATGTAAAAAAACCATAAAAAAGATGCAAAATGTTTGCGATGGCGGAGACATCAAACACGGTTCAGATTTTAATTACGTGTGCGATGCGGGGCATACGGTTGATCCAGAAGAACTGTTTGCTATGAGTCAGAACAACAGAAACGGGCAGCCATATCAACGTGTGTGCGATATACGGCATACAGTTCGCTCCGATGAACTGTGTGCTATTAGGGAATGCAACAGAAATGGTCAGCCAGATCAAGGTGTGTGTGATATACGGCATACGGTTCACTCGGACGAATTGTTTTCGATTAGGGAAGAGAACAGAAATGGATCAACTTAACAAGATGTGTGTGATATGCGGCATACAGTTCACATAGATGAACTGTTTGCGATGAGCCAAAAGAACACAAACGATTCGTGTAAACAAGATGTGTGTGATACACAGCAAACAACCCACTCGGATGAACTGTTTGCGATGAGAAATTATATTATAGACGGTGACTACAGTTAGTTCGTGTGCAATTCTGTTCGTACAAAAAACTTTGAAAAATGCAAACTAGTTGCTTGCGGTGGCTAGGAGTATCGCACACGATCATGGAGTCCGAGAAGACCATCGTCGGAAGGCCGCCAGCTCAGCCTTTTAGCCTATATTTTAATATAATTGTATGTATATGTAGGTCATGAGTGTTCTGGGCCTTGCCGCATGTGGCATTTTAAATTATCCTGAATATGTAAGACAATTATTAACCGTTGCCATTGTAAATTTGCCTCAACGGCGAGCAGAGCATGCGCAGGGACGCCAGAGCAACGCGCGCCGCGGCCGCCTCAATGGCGAGCAAAACGCGCGAATGAACGCGAGCAGAGCGCGCCGCGGCTGCCTCAACAAGGAGCAGAGCGCGCCGCGGCCGCCTCAACGGCGAGCAACCACGTGGTCAACCTTCTGGCACCCCGGGGAGGTGCCACGGCGCATCCATAGGACACGATGGTGATATCTTGACCGTGTGCGATAGTGGACAGACACGTACACGTACATCTGAGAACGCGGGCCCATGTTCGGGCTTCCGATGCGTGGCATACGGTTGATCCAAAAGAAATATTTGCGATGAGCCAGAACAACAGAATGGTCTTTGTAGGCCCAGAACCATCAATAAATTTTGACCTTGTTTCTCGTCACATTGCAGATTACAACGCAATAAGTAATTATAAATCTGTTCACACCTATCAAACTAATATGTGTTCACACTTAGCACTGGGCTATAAAAACTACCCACTCGAAAATTACTTCACAATTCCTCTCCTCGTCACCCAAAAAACTGTTCTTTCCTGTCAAGTCGTTCCGCCATGACCGGTAGGAGGAGTTTCGGGTGGACATATAACCAGGCAGCAAAGACCAAGGTCGCGGAAGCACTAGAGAGGTCCCACCGCGAAGCGGCAGCTGCAACAGAGATGTCCCGGCGCGCCACGGAGCCCTCGAACGAGCTCTCACGGGCACGCGAGGGCTCGCACAAGCGCACTCGCCGCGTTGGCGATCACGAAGAGCTGCCGTTGCTGAAGTCCTTGGCCGGCGACGAAGACATTCTCGCTGGCCTCACTAAGCAGCAGGAGCTGGTCGACGGCTTGATGAAGCTGCTCGAGATCAGCGATGCTTCGGTTGACAAGGCGACCGGCCTCGTCGAGCAACTCATGGGTGACAATGCGAAGCTCCTCAAGGCGCTCACCGAGAAGGAGGAGGAGGCCACCGGCTGGAAGATGCTGCATGAGTAGAGCAGTGCCTCGGGGATGACGCTGATAGCGGTCGTCGAGGAACTGATGGGTGACTTGAGGAAGCTCCGGATCGAGTGCGAGCAGGAGGTGGAGGAATCCGTGGCTGCATTCAAGCAAAGTCGTGAGGAATTGAAGTAGGAGCTGGTGGAAGTCATCGCCCGGCAATCCATCGACGAGTAGAGACAGTAGCGACCCAGATCGTTGTCTGCGATTTCCTTCTTCTCTTTCCATTGTGTCTTCCGGGCATTGCCGCATGTGGCATTTTAAATTATCCAAAATATGTAAGACAATTATTATCTACGCCATTGTAAATTTGTCGTCGTATTATCCATTGCCATTTTATTTTGTCGTCGTATTATCTGTTGCCCTATGTGGCAATTTAAATTACGCCGGAATACGAGTTGAAAACACGAACAAAGCAAATGCTGCCATGGGAACACAAGCAAACACCCTCCGTCCAGGTGCTTTAATTAACCCATTAATGGAGAAGTTGTGAGCGAGGCGGGCGGCGGCTGGTGCATGGATGTCAAAGAGCTCGCTTCTCGGTGAGCATGGGCGGCCTTGCTGCTCGCACGTGTCCCGTCGAGCCTGTGAGGTGGACAGGATGCATGCGTCCCCTCGAGCCTGCACGGCGGACTGCTCGCACGCGTCCCGTCGAGCCTGCACGATGGACTTCTCGCGCTTGTCCCGTCTAATCAAACACCTGCACGCACACCACCAAGTATGGTTAAATTTACACACGGTTCATATAATACAACCGTTTGCGATATTAACGTGTCAGCAATTTGTTTCAAAAAGGACTTCGTTGGCTATTAATGTGTGCGCCTTGTCTCAAACTGGACGATTTTTTTTACCACGGCATATATGTGCCATGTCATGAAACCATGCCAAGTTCATGTTTTTTGGATGAGTTTTTTATTTACTGGGATTTAAAAACAGAGATTCTCAATGTTTCAGGATGATGAGAAGTTTGTAATTCATTCCCATTCCTTAAATCAGACCTAAACATGCACCGAATGACACATATACGATTTCCCACCCATTTTGCTTCACTGGAGCATGTGCTTGCAGTTCAAATTTGAATTATGGACTATATTAAATGCCTAGAAAACTTAATTAATATATACAACGGCCAAACGAACCCTGAACAATTTCAAATTTCAGCACGACACTCCTGTTATTCTATGTTGCCTGTAGAAAACAAAGTTTAAGGTGAGAAGAGGCAGCGATTATCATTTCGCCCACAAGAGGGGCATGTTTCCCTACCGGAACCATGAGGGTTGCATGAAGCTTCGGTTTGTAAGAGGCTTGTAATATAGCTTCGCCCAAATTGGACAATTATATGTACCATGTAGTGACACCATGCGAAGTTTCATGATTTCCTGGTAAGTTTTGGATTTACAGAGATTTAAAAACCCAGATTCGCAATGTTTGTGGCCAAGCCAGGACGGCGAGATGGTTGAATTCATTCCCATTCGTTCCATGGGACCTAAACATGCACCCCAAGGACACATGTACATTTTTTCTAGCCATTTTGGTGCACTGGAGCATGTATTTGTAGTTCGGATTTGAATTATGGACATTAAATGCCTAGAAAACTCAATTAATGAATAAAAAAGGTCAAACGAACCCTGAATAATTTCAAAGTTCAGCGTGAATCTCCCGTTGTTCCATGTTGCGTGTAGAAGAAAATACGAGGCTAGAAGAGGGAGCGATTATCATTTGGCCCACAAGGGGACACGTTTCCCTATCGAAACCACGAGGGTTCTTGCGACAGGCTTCAGTTTGTAAGAGGTTTGTAATAAAGCTTGGCCCAAATTGGCAATGTTTTTACCACGACATATATGTGCCATGACGTGACACCATGCCACCTTTGATGACTTTCTGGTGAGTTTTGGATTTATGGGGATTTAAAAACCGAGATTCCAAATGTTTGAGGATGAGCCAGGACGCCGGCATGGTTGTAATTCATTCCCATTCCTGGCAAGGGACCTAAACATGCACCCAAGATCACATGTATAATTTTTCTAGCCATTTTGGTGAACTGGAGCATGTATTTGTAGTTCAGATTTGAATTATGGACATTAAATGCCTAGGAAGCTCAATTAGTGTATAAAAAGGCCAAACGAACCATGAATAAGTTTAAATTTCAGCACGGATATCCTATCGTTACATGTTGCCCGTAGAAGAAAATACAAGGCGAAAAGAGGCAGTGATTACGTTTCGCCCACAAGGGGAACATGTTTCCCTATCGGAACCACGAGGCTTCTTTGAGAGAAGCTCCAGTTTGTAAGAGGTTTGTAATAAAGCTTGGTCCAAATTGGGCAATGTTTTTACCACGACATATATGTGCCATGACGTGACACCATGCAACCTTTGATGACTTTCTGGTGAGTTTAGGATTTACAGGGGATTTAAAAACTGAGATTCCAAATGTTTGAGGACGAGCCAGGACACCGGGACGGTGGTAATTCGTTCCCATTCCTCGCATGGGACCTAAACATGCACCCAAGGACACATGTATAATTTTTCTAGCCATTTTGGTGAACTGGAGCATGTATTTGAAGTTCAAATTTGAATTATGGACATTAAATGCCTAGGAAACTCAATTAGTGTATAAAAAGGCCAAACGAAGACTGAATAAGTTTAAATTTCAGCAAGGATATCCTGTCGTTCCATGTTGCCCTTAGAAGAAAATACAAGGCGAAAAGAGGCAGTGATTACGTTTCGCCCACAAGGGGGACACGTTTCCC
Organism: Thinopyrum elongatum; assembly: GCA_011799875.1. Classification (NCBI taxonomy): domain Eukaryota; kingdom Viridiplantae; phylum Streptophyta; class Magnoliopsida; order Poales; family Poaceae; genus Thinopyrum; species Thinopyrum elongatum. The sequence goes on from CM022302.1 coordinate 197,705,319, forward strand.
TATCAGAACCACGAGGCTTCTTTGAGAGAAGCACCGGTTTGTAAGAGGCTTGTAATAAAACTTGCACCAAAATGGACGAAAAAATTTCCTCGACATATATGTGCCATGTCGTGACACCATGCCAAGTTTCACGATTTTCGGGTGAGTTTTGGATTTACGTGGATTTAAAAACCGAGATTCTTCTCACGAAATGTTTTCAAATAGCACACGGTTCACTCACGAAAGCCGTGTGCCTACCAAACCGTGATCTGAGTTGTGCGTTCTGATTGGCCAGAGCCCAAACCCCACGGATCGTACGTCTGCACCGTTGGATGCTCCTAGATCGAACGGCAACCCTCAGCCCTTTCGACAGCACATGCAGTACATGGGTAAGCACTGTGCGCATGCCTCGTGGTAGTTCACGCTTCCTTCTCTACTACATTTTATTACCAGGCTACCGTTTCCCGCCACTCCTCTCATCGGTTTCCCGCCTCTTCTCCCATCGTTTTCCCGCTACCAGTGTCAGTGCTCATTGAAGGCTAGGCGGCGACACACCGGCCATGTAAATATCGCACACAGTTTCTAAAAGCACAGATGTGTGTGATAGGAGGGAGTAGGTCCCATAGGGTGACCAGCATGAAACGCCTTAATGGCAAGGAGGCAATTCCTATCAGCAAGGGGCGGCTTCCCATCCGTTGGCCTAGTCGAATAGAACGCAGAAGTTAAGCATGCTCGGGCTGGAGTAGTCCAAGGATGGGTGACCCGATGGGAAGTTGCATATCTCAAGCTTCATTTAAATGCCATGACATGGTCATTATAGAGATATAAAAATCTCTATAGTGACCTATCATGGCAATTATATAAACCTTGGGATCCTTGTTTTGCTAATTGGTAGACTATGTTTTTATTGGTTATTTTTTGCTCCAAAAAATAAAAGAATGATTGACTTGACTTGTCATGGCGATTATATAAACCTTTTTCAGGTCGCATGCAGGGTATAGGGGGCAGGGTGTTCTGATCGAGCATGTCTCCCTTGTGCGGTTTATAGACGGTGCACATATCTGTGGGCTCCCCGAGGTATATATATTATCCTTTACTGACAATGAGGGGGCCCACACAATCTATCCCTTTGACCCAACAACGAGAAGAGTTTGACCATGATGGTTTCCTATTGATACTAGTAAGGTACACATGCATTGCACGCATGAGATTTGGTAACCAAATTATGAATAAATACCACACTATAGCATGTAAGCTTTGAGTCATATATGCATGACGTAGATGTTCGATTAATCATATAGTTCATCTCTTTCAAAATCAATTAGTTTTATAAAAAAATCTATTTTAAGATTCATGGAATTGTGCATTGTAAAGCATAAAGTAAAAACAAATAGTGACAATTCATTTAGAAAAAAAAAAGTTTGAGCAATTAAGATATGGAAGATTCTAGAACAAAGGAGAAGTGCTTGTGTTTTGAGGTTTGTGCATTATGCTTAAGTTCAACCATGGAATCTTCTAGATTGTACATGTGGTAGAATCTGGTGGAATGTAGATGATATCCAACGGCTAGTAGTGCTTGGATTTGCCATCTCTGTACCGTCGGATTGGCTTCATCCAACGACCAACTTTCAAAGTTATTCGCACACTATATAGGGGTATAGATGTGTGCCATGCTAGACCAAATAAAGTTTGAGCGCATGCGTGGGACGACCCCCCCCCCCCCCACTGCCTCGAAGTTGAGAAACCGACATCGTACGTATTGAACCAGGCTTGGAGTCGGGTACGGTGTTCGGTTTGTAATGTAGTTGGTGGCCCATCGAAGTTGTGCATTCGTGATTTAAACACATCACACACCACCGTATCCATACAAATTTTCGGGTTGTATGCAGTGTATACGGGGTCTTCTGATCGACCACGTCTCCCTTGTGCGGTTTTTTGTGACGACATGCATATCTGTGGGCTCCCCGAGTGTATATATATCATCCCTTTGACCAATAACGAGGGGTATGTGTTGGCCATGAATGGATTCCTCCTAGTTCGTGTTAGGTCCGGTCACCGTCACATGTCGCTCAACCAAAGCTCGAGCTCATGCGTTGTCAGGATTTCCTCCCACATGCTCGGATTGCTGGGTTCGACCTACATCGTACCCTGCATATCTCATCCTTAACTACCTTGCCTTCATGGTTGTTGTTTGTATCGAGAGGTAGGCACCACATCTAAATTGTACATTATTCTATATTGAAAACACACATCACCCCTTCCCAACGTACATCATTTTGGGCTGCATGCAAGAGGTGCTGGTTTTGTGGTCCCTCTCGTACGATTTTTATGATGGTTCAATCTATTGGCCCAAGCAGTTTATCGACAACAATAGTTGTCGTTTGACCACACGACAGATTCATTGGTCCGTCTTATGGTAGGTCATGGCGACATGCATGTATGACCAAAGTATCTTTATGTGCATCCGCCCCGCTGACACGAAGTGGGAGGTGGTGGGCCAAGCATCCTAGCTAGCTACGACATTATGTCATTATAGATATATCCAAGGGTGCTTTCGGGTTTGCGAGGCAGGTGCCACCAAAGTTGTGCATTGTGTATTTAAAGTTTTAAACATCACACCCAATATTCCTACATATATTTGGCCACTTCCTGGTGGTTCTTGACTTCTGGCCCCTCTGATCGATCTTCGACGACGCGCCCAACAGTGGGCCCGCGGGGTCAAAGTTTTGCATTGGAATTTTGAACATCACAGACCATCCTTTTCACTCATATATATTTGGGCCACATGCTGGTGTGGCTGTCTTCTGGCCCTCTCTAACGTTTTTTTTGCTGCAAATACTCTGATGACACTCAACGGACACGGGTATAATGTCTTAACCGTGTGTGATGCAAGTGCGCGGTGAATCACGACGACTGCGCAAGCGCGAGCAAAGGTGGAGGTACTGGTTCAACCGTGTGCGATGCAAGTGCGTTGTAAAATCACCACGACTGCGCAAGCGTGAGCAAAGGGTGCAGGTATTGGCTTAACCGTGTGCGATGCAAGTGCGCTATAAAATCACCACCTGCGCAAGCTAAAGCCGGGTAAGTTTATTTAGAAATTAGGACGAACCGTGTGTGATAGACAAGCTAGCTAGAAATATAAAAAGAAACTACCCGCCTTGAGCGTTGCAAAAATCGGCGGTTCCGCCACTTTTCCTTATTATCATACACGCATATTCTCATTGGACCGTGCGCGATCTTGGGCACTCCCGCCCCGCATCAATTCCTTTACCCAAATTTTAGTAGCCGACGTACTTCAACCGTCGCCCACACTCTTCCAGCACCGACCTTATAGTAAAATTGCAGTAGCCGAGGCATTTGAACCGTCGCCCTCCCTCATCCACCACCATCTCCACCCACCATTACTAAAATTTTCAGTAGCCGCGACGTATCCTCAAACACCCCCCTCCACAGTCCCCCCACCCGGCCCCCTCCCCCCTCGAACCCTAGCTCGCGGCCGCCGCCGGCGCCGCCGCCAACCCCTGCCGGTCTGCCCGTTCCTCCTAGCTTAGATAATAAAGTTTAGGTTACCCAGCGATTCCCATACCGTTGCCCCACTCCCCTGAGTTTTTAGATGAGGCCTACGGTGTCCCTCCCCGCCAGATCCACATCCCCTGCTCCAGAATGTCGCAGCCTAAGCTCGACCACGTATCCCGGGGAGCCCGACGAGCGTTCCTCCAAGAAGAGGTTTATCATGGCCTCTCCGGCGGACGTTGGCGAGGTGGCCGCCATTCGCCCTGACCTATCGATCCCGGAGCAACACGTCGCCACGGAAGCCGGCGAAGAAGTTGACTACGTTGCCATGCCAAAGGCTTCATGTCAGTGGGCCAGTGTATTACTGTATCTCGGGAAAGCTGGCTACGACATCAAGCTCGTCGATAGTGACGGCTTCACGCGGGCCATGTCACAGGTTAAGTGGTCGATCCCCAACCCCTCTGGTTCAACCGCTGTCGATCTCTTCGATGGCCCTGCCGCTGATCTCCTCCACCAAGCGATCAAGGATTTGCGATCCATATACGCTATCGAGCCCATTTTGTCATTTCTGAAGGACACGTTCTACGGCGGCGGCTTGGGATCCTCAATTGCCAAGTCGGATCTCATCGACCACAACCACGAGGAGGGCACCCATGAAGGTTCTTCCAAGGGAAACAGCCCATCTGTAACATCAGAGAGCGCACCATGGGTCTGTGCTCTTCCAACTGGAAGGATCCCGTCCATTAAATGTGAGGCAACATCCTATCAGCAAATCTTACCTTTTCTAGCTTGCCAACCCGTACCCTTTGTTGTAGTAGCATTTGCCGTGCGGTGCTTTAACTGTGCCATGTTTAATTATTTCAGTTATGCAAAAATGTACTATGTGATGTTCAAGTATGAATTGTCCACTTCAGTTTCACGAATGGCTATATTTGGTTGTTTATAGTGAGTAGATGCCTTGTTTATCTGCATTTGGTTGTTAGGTTGGTTGCAGTGAGCATTTTTCACTTATCGAGTAGATGCCTTGTTTATATGTATTTGGTTCTTAGTTTGGTTGCAGTGAGCATTTGTCCAGTTATCAAGCAGATGCCTTGTTTATCTGTATTTGGTTGTTAGGTTGCTTTTTTTTAGCATTTGTCCAGTTTTCAAGCAGATGCCTTGTTTATCTGTAATTGCTTGTTAGGTTGGTTGCAGTGAGCATTTGTCCGGTTTTCAAGCATATGCCCTGTTTATCTGTATTTGCTTGTTAGGTTGGTTGCAGTGAGACTCTGTCCAATTTTTAATGGCTATATTTGGTTGTTATACTGATCATTTATGGCTTGTTTATTTCAGTCATTCACAATGTGTTGTTCATTATGTGCAAGTCGGAACTGTGCCGCTTGACTGCATCAGTACCAGTTTGAACGGCCATATTTGGTTCCAGTTATGCCTGGTGTAGTTAACACATGCCCTTTATTTCAGTTTTACACATTTATCCAGTGCGATGTTTCAGCATTACCTACGTTCTGTTCATTTTCAACAATACCAGTTTGAATTGCAATATTTGATGGCTGTTAAGCCTGCTGTCGGTAACATTGCCTTCCATTTTAAATCTGCTTTAATAGCATGCTGAAACCAACACATTCAAGCTATCATTTGGAGATGATGTTGTTTACCTTTGCTATATTTGTTTGATGTTAAGGTTGCTGTACTTATCATGCCTTTCCACTACTTATGTAGGACAACAACGGGAGTGGCCACCATTTTCCACCGAGGTTAGCTTCATCCCTCGGCTTGTACTCCCCCCGTCGTTCCATAATGTAGTGCATATAGATCCAGGCCTGGACACTTGTTAGCTTCTAATATTGACTTGTTGCTTGTAGGTACATATGCCCTTGGCAAGGATCCACACATCGACCCTTTTTGCATATGGGGCAATGAGATATTCATGAACAAACATCAAGTGAGGAAACTGATAAGGATTATTAGCAAAAAGATACGAATGGTGGCAAGCAAATTATTTGTTTATGCTCTATCCAACACAACAGTGAGTTGTAGGATGGTAACTACAAACTCTGCAGCCTTCTCTTTTTACTGCCCATAATGAGTTGTTAGACAACAATGTCTGAATCTTTTTCGTTCGCAGTGGTTCCTGAAGCAGTTCACTCAAGATTACCTCGCAAAGTACATGATTGGTGGACACGCAATGAAGGTTAAAGTATTTCATCCAGACTACAACGAGCATCGAGAAGTCGTAATGAAGACAGTGAAGGATGGATGGGCAGCCATCACAAGGGGTTGGCCTAGAGTCATGCATGCATTACGCATGGAGGAGGGCACAATATGGGCATTCCACTTCACCTTCTCCAGCAACCAGAATGTCTTTCGCCTCTCTCTTTACAGTCTTTAGTACAACTGTGGTTCATCATTCTTGACTTGGTGCTTCTGTAGTTCTTTAGTATATGTACCTGTGCGTCGAATTATGCATTCGTGGTTGAACCTATATTTGTAATAAACATGGTTGGATATGAAATAAGTGATTGCCTAATTTCAAATTCAAAACAAGTGATTTTTAAATTAGGGACTAATTAGGGATTACACTGCACATGGTTTGCGAAAGAGAAACGTCTGCGATAGACGTGGAGATCAGACACGTTTCTAGGATCCACTACGTGTGCGATCAATCTCCACTGCACACACGATCAGCCAAGAAAAAACATGTGTGATTAACAACAGCATCGCACATAGTTCTTTCTTATTAAATGTTTGCGATAGTCACCTTATCACACACGCTTCGAAATTATGGACTGTTTGTGATGTTGTGCGCATCGCAAACGTTTTGTCATAGAAGAACGTGTGCGATGTACATACTAACGGAAACGTATTCCTTGGATTAACTGTGTGGAATGTACATACGAACAGAAACGTTTAGCGGGGACTGACTGTGTGGGATGTACTTACGACCGGAAACGATTTCGCCTATATAATTGTATTTTTTAGCACTACTGTATGTATAACCGTATTTGAGCGCTCGCCGGTCGCACACGACCTCATTTTGCCGAGCGTGTGTGCCAGGAGGGCATATCCCCGACGGTTTCTGGGTCGTGTGGGAAGGACCCCCCTATCGCAGTCACTTACTTGGCGATGGTTCCGAACGCCGTCACAAAAAGGGGTTAAAACCGTTTGTATAGCACCGACGCGTACCAGTGCTCATTTGCCCCTTAGAGGTTAGTGCTAGGTTCATCATTTAAGTTGAGTTAATGCCCCTGCTCATCCTGAATACTATTTAACATTGGCAGGGATATGAGGCTTGTGCCCTTGTTAACTGGTTGGATGAAGAATGGGATGGCAGGGCTCGGAGTGTTATCACCAAGTTCGCAGAAGATAACGTAAAGTTGAAGAAGAAACTGACTGATCTTGAGTGTAAAGTCACTACGATGAAGCAAGAAAGAATCAATCACACGCAATAGATGAAAGCAAGAGACAAGAAGGAGCTGGCATGTGTAGTTGTGGTTGTCTCATTAGCCATCTTCTATGCGTTGTTTGCAATGATGATTAGGGGTTTTGTTTGATTATTACTGGCTACATCAATAATCAGAGCTCCATCTATTACTCCCTCCATTTCTTTTTAGTCTGCATATAACTTTTTTCTGAAGTCACATTATCTTTAGTTTGACCAAACTTATAGAAAAATGTATCAACATTTACAATGCCACAGGAATATCTTTAAATTCATTATGGAATGTAGTTTCATATTATGTATATTTGGTATTCTAGATGTTGATATATTTTTATACAAATTTGGTCAAAGTTTGACTCGACACAAATCTAATATGCGGTGTAAAAAGGAACGAAGGGAATACTTGCCAACTATCCAACTCCCCTCGTACCGGTGCATAAGTCACATTACAAAAACCAAATAGTCCCAAAACTCGTTCTCTATTTTTGCCCCAAAAAAGAAATCAACCAATAAGAGGCATGGGGTGTGTATGCATTCAATGACTTGAGACTACTTAGCATAAGACTAGTCACAATGGAGAGTAACTTACACTAGTAACATACACACAATCCTAGACTATGTTAATACCTCCATAGTGGGTAGTAACATATGTGTACTATAATGCAAAGCTTCATTTATTAGGTTATAGACTCATTTTGTGTTGGTATGTGTGATGTTACTCATAGAATGAGTAACCAGCTAAGTTACTCAATTTACCTCTCTCCTCATTAACTCATTGCCACATAGGCAAATTTGTTGAGTTGGACCTGATGTTACTCTTGAAGTTACTCCCATTGTGGTCAGTCTAACATGCAGTGGTCAATTCTATACATGCAATGGTATCAATTGGCAAATAAACATCAAGTTCTCTCATTTTTTTCCACCTTGGTCGCGGTGCACAACCTTACATGACTAATACGGAGGTAGTATGAATAATTCTTGTTTCACATTTGGATGCTCCAACCCGTGTGCGTAATTATCACATTGAGAACTACTCAATCGTGGGAATTTGGAGAGACTGGGTACTAATAATTGCGGTTGATTATATCAGTATTCTAACTACCTGCCAAGGCACCAGTATAATCCATCAATTCCCCGCGTCAATTGTCATTCCTCTTTTCTGCATACCCCGCTTCAGTCTCCACCATCTTCATTGTATACGTTACACACTTGCACACACTCTGCAATCTCGCTTTCTCGCGATTTGTATATGTACCGCAGCCATGTCGTTGAGTGACGGTGAGGACGACAGTTCTGCCAATAGTCTGGCACCCGAGGATAAGTCAACCAAGGAATCATCCCTCTCATCTTCCATGAGTCCGGCATCAAGCCCTGACTTTGATTTTATCTGCATCATGGAAGGGACGCCGCCGCCCGAATCGTCGGACGACAACTAGATGGACGAGGAGCCGTTGAAGGACGAAGAAGAGGATGCCTATGATGAGGAGGAGGAATGGTCGAATGAGGAGGCGGATGACGAGGACGTTAACGATGATGATGACGGCGATGACGATGACAAGCCAATGGCCAGCAACAAGAAGCGTCCTCGCCAAGACGATGCCGCGAGGCCATCAAACAAGAAGAAGAAGGACTAAATTAAGCAGACTGAATATCTCTGTAGCCTTTCAATCATATTAATTCGTTATCTCTGTTTCCCCTGTCAATCTCATCATAGACGGTTAGCAATACGTATTCGACAGAGATCTTTTACATTATCGCCCACATGTTAGTTTCTTGAATTGTGTTCCCTGTCGTTGCCGAGCACACAATTCACAACAAAAAATCATATGCGTTGTCTATAATTATCGCACAATTCACAATTCACAATTCTGATTACTGATCTGTTTGCCGGGTATCACACACGTGTTGTTACGCCGAATCATTTGTGTTCTTATGGATCATTGCAAACAGTTCATCCGAGTCAACTGTATGCCGTATATCGCACACACCTTCATCTGGTTGACAGTTTCTGTTGTTATGCTCATCGCAAACAGTTCATATGGATCAACTGTATGCCGCGTATTGCACACGCAACTCTCATCTGAATCGTGTTTGATGTCTCTGCCATCGCAAATGGTTCGTATTATTGGTGACAGTTTAATTACAATACCGTTTGCGATTAATGCATCACACACAGTTTCATCAAAGGGTCTCTGATTGTAGTGTCGCATTAGCAGCATCCTATAGTAGTCTGATATTACTAAAGCAGAGAATGTTTAATTGGTTAGCTAATGTTCCTACTTTAGTTTCGATAAGCACGTGCGCCACATATAGAGACAACAAGGAGTTGCATTCTTTATGCGCTCTAGTTCATCATGGGTGGGCAACAAACATTTATTATCCAAAATCTGCTTGCTCTTCTTTAGCATGTTCCTCTCCTGTTCTTCTTTAATAAGTATATAGTAGTAAAGTGTGTTCCTTGTAGTGAAGAGGAGCAGGGACATTTGCAGTCTACAGGTCTATTTGGTCGCTTGTGATGGATTATTTCAACTCTTTGTGTTGGTTTGCCATAATATCCAGGAAATGTTGGGAGCTGTGTCTCCTTTGAGAGTTAGACTGATAGTAATAGTACTGTGCCGTCAGTTGAAGAGAGCTGGTATCCTAAGTCTTTCTAACCGTACCGGCAATACTAGCCCATATTTTCCAGCAAGTTTCATTTTCCTGATTTTACTCGTGATGCTTATGGTTTTCCCATTATATCTACAGTATGATCTGAGTAAGTGCTTTGTGTCTTACTAGCTAGTAGCAGTCCACCCTTGAAGCTAAACAACACACCAATCATAATTCGAAAGCTTCCTTGTTCAAATACGAATGTGATATGACACTGATACAGCGAGGTGCTATACAAACGGTTTTTAACCCCTTTCCGCGACGGTGTTCTGAACTGTCGCCTAGTGAGTGACTGTGATAGGGGGGTCCTTCCCACACGACCCAGAAACCGTCAGGGATATGCCCTCCTGGCACACACGCTTGGCAAAATGAAGTCGTGTGTGACCGGCGAGCGATCAAATACGGTTATACGTACTGTTGTGCTAAAAAATACAATTATATAGGCCAAATCGTTTCCGGTCGTAAGTACATCCCACACAGTCAATCCCCGCTAAAACATTTCTGTTCGTATGTACATTCCACATAGTCAATCCAAGGAATATGTTTCAGTTAGTATGTACATCCCACATGGTTAATCCAAGAAGTACATTTCTGTTCCTATATACATCCCACACAGTCACTCCAAGGAAAACGTTTCCGTTCGCAGGTACATCACACACAATTTTCCCCATTAAATCGTTTGTGATAGCATTGTCATTGCACACGATATTAACAATTTTATCGTTTGCGTTATTGAATGCATCGCACACGGTGCATAGAAGAAACTGTGTGGCAAAGGCTGTCCATCACACACACTTTTTATGTGGTAAACGTTTGCGTAAGGTGGCCTAACGCAAACAGTTTTCAAGAGGATGTCATGTGTGATTGTTCATTGATCCAACACGGTTAATTCCTAAAAACTGTGTGCGTTGCCTGAGGTCATCGCCCATGGTGTTTTCTCAATAACCGTTTGCAATAGAAAAACCCAATTAGCAGGCTAATTGCCCTATTATTAATAATCCATGTATTAATCTAATTGAAATTTCATATTAAGCACACAATATATTTCATTTCCATATTAAGGAAGCAGGATTTCATAATTGAAATACATCAGAGTACAACATCATATAGCTTTAGCACTCAGCTACTCCATTACACAACTGCACCAGCACCAAGTTTCACATGCAACATCTACAACCTTTCAAAATTAACATCATAGACGGAACATAGACAGATGAATCTCATCTGGAAACTGCAAAAGCGGAAGGCAAATATTGAGCCTTCATTGATGTTGAAGGTCTTTGCAACTTTAGGCCAGTGCCTGTGGATGATTGACCGTCCATCCTTCGTCCTCTTCAGGAACACTTCAATATTGAACCGTGGGTGTTGTATGAAAACCTTCCTCGCCTCATGACCATACAGGTGGTTTGAGAGGTAATCATCAGTGAACTGCTTTGGAAAGGCCTGAAAACAAGGATATGCATAAATATCTTCTCCAGATTTGAAATAGCGCAAAGGAATTAAAAAGACAAGGTATAACAGTTAGTACCATCCCGTAGTGAACTGATGTCTTGTTCATTATGCAGACAAAGATCTTGTTGTTTTTTGCCAATAATTTTTTTATCGTAACAATCTTTCTGAGTGTCTTGACTTGACTGATATTAATGGACAACTCATTTCCACATATGCAAAAAGGGTCAAACAGTGGGTCAAAACCTCTGACAGCAGGACCTACATGTGCAAGACCAAATTGTTAAAAACCTAATATTTAAAAACAAGAAATGGAAAGGTGTGTTATTAACTGCAACAGGCCTAATATTTAAAAACAAGCTAACGTAGCCATTCATACTTGTATTGTGCAAGTCTAAGTACACTAGTTATTGGCCCTGTTATAGTTTGAGCTAGTTTGGGCTCAAATAGCCCTAAAGTATCCAAACATGAGGGCTAGTTTGAGCTAGTTGCGTCAAACCCACCCAAAACAACTATCCCACCCAAGAGCTGTTGATTGGGGCTAGTTCTCCTAGTGCATTTATTGTCAATCTAACAGTGTCATCCAAACACCTCTTTGGCTAGAGTTAGTTCAGGGTTAGTCATTGTTTAGTATCATTGTTATTTAGGAAATGTAGGATAGCGTAGGATTTATTCTACCTTGACTTGTACTCCAAGATGACCATGTACTCCTATATATATGGCCACGAGGCTCAAGCAATACAATCAACTATTTCACCAATCTCTCTCTCTCTCTCTCCCTTTTAACTATCATGAGCAAGAAACTAACTCTAAACTCCAGCTAAGTTAGAGTATCCAAACAGTGAAATGTTAAATCAAATGGAAAGGCGTGCTCAATACTCCCTCCGGTCCTTTTTACTCTGCATATAAGAATTGTCTGAAGTCAAACTTCATAAATTTTGACCTTATTTATATGAAAAAATATCAACATCTACCATGCTAAAGTTATACAATATAAAAATTTAAGTCATGACACACGTACTGATATTTATTTCATATTGTAAATGTCGGTATTTTGTTCTATAAAGTTGGTCAAACTTTACGAGGCTTGACTTTAGACAAATGTTATATGCGAATTAAAAAGATTCGGAGGGAGTACAACATGCTTAACAGGAACCAAATATAGTCATTCATAGAGCTATTGTTAAATTTGGTATTGATGAAATTGAACTGCACAGTTCATACTAGCACATATAGAACATCACACTGTTAATAGATGAAATAAACAAGGCATACTACGAACAACCAAAGATGGCAATTGAAACTAGACATATGCTAACTACAAATAACCGAACAACCATAAACTGTAGAAATAAACAAGGTGTAATGCAAACAACCAAATATAGCAATAAATACTGGAAAGGTTCTCACTACAAAAGGGGTTTGAGAAAACAAATCATGGGTTTCCTCACTTGTCACAGATTGGCTCCTCCTCGTGGTCGCCGTCGATGAGGTCTGACTTGCCAGCTGAGGATCCCAAGCCAGCGTTGCAGAACGTGTCCTTCAGAAATGACAAAAAGGGCTCCATGGCGATGAAGGATGGCAAATTCTTCATAACGAGCCGCGAGAGATCAGTGGCAGGGCCATCGATGAGATCGACGGCTGTCGAACCCAAAGGGTTGGGGGTGGGCAACTTAACCTGTGACATAACCCACATCAATTCATCAGTGTCGACGACCTCGATGTCATAGCCGGTGTCTGCGACATGCCAGAATACGCTAGCCCGCTGATTGAAAGGTTCATTCCAGGTCCAGTCATCGTCGTCAGCTTCCTCGGCGGCCACCTCGCCGACGTCGGGCGAAGAGGCCGTGGTAAAGCTCTTTTGGGCCATTCGCTCCTCGAGCTCCCCGGGAAGCGTAGCCGGGCTTAGTCTGCGACGCTCTGGAGTGGGGGAGGGGGTGGGGATGGGGATCTCTGGGAAAGGGGGCATTTCGCAGGCGTCATCTAAGAAACTCAGGGCGGCGAGGGTATGTATATCGGTGGGTAAACTGCACGGGAAGACCGGAAGAGGTTGATGATGGAGGCGGCGCGACGGCGGTGGCGGCGACCTAGCTAGGTTTGGAGCGAGGGAGGGGTGGTGTGTATGTGTGTGAGCGGGGGATTTGGGGTGAGCGAAGGATTTTATGTGTGTGTGTGGAGGGGGTCCAAGGTGGTGTTTGAGGAAATGCCGCGGGTACTAAAATTTTACTAGGCGGGAGTAAAATGGCAGGGCTACCAAAAATTTGGATCAAGGGATTGAAGCAGAGCGGGGTGGGAGTAACGAACATCACACACGGTTAAAACATAATAATCATGTGCTATCAAACAGAAAAACACTCCAGCCGAGCAGATATTTTTGAGATTGCGAGGGATGGAGGCGGGAGTAAAATGTCGGGGCTACTGAAAATTTGGATCTACTGATTGAAGCAGAGCGGGAGTAACAGACATCGCACACGGTCCAGACATACTAATCGTGTGCTATCAAATAGAAAAACCATCTACGCGGGTAGATATTTTTGAGATTGCGAGGGAGTAGTTATTTTCGAGAGGGGGAGGGAAGGCTCGTGGAGCCCAATCTACTATGATCATGTGGGTGACAGGGGCAGGGGCGTGGCACACGGGTAGTCCTAGGGAACCGTGTCGTTTCCTACCCGATCGCAGACGGTTGATGCATCCGACTCGTCTGCTGTTTACAAATTTGGCCAAAAAACGCGGGAAACGGTCAGAACACGAACACACTTGCATGTGGACCAAATATATGTATGAAGAGGGTGGTTTGATGTTCAAATACCCAATGCACAACTTTGATGTGGCACCTGTCACACAAAGCGCACGTTATTATTGCTAGCCCCCCCCCCCACACAAACACACACACACACTTCATGTTGCCGGGGGGGGGGGGGGAATCCTAGCTATGAACGCATGCCCCCAAATTGCTAGGTCTGACATCTCACCGTACCGTAACACAAAACCGAAAGGAGTACATCAACCCTCCTCCCCCCTTTGCTTCATATCAAATGTGGACCGTGTGCGGGCCCACAGATGTGTTCTTCTGGCGTTAGATGGGTGAGACCACTTACCAACCACACCTGCAGGTGGCCCGATGTGTGTGTGTGTGTGTGTGTGTGAAAACGATGTGCTATTATATTTAAATAACCAAATCACAAATTTGATGTGGCACATGTGCATCGCAAATTAACCGGGCATCCCCGACCCCACAGAGGTTCATCTAGTAGGAAGTAGTACTGTGCCCCCCCCCCACACACACACACACTTTGAGTCGGTGGGAGGGGGCATCTCACCAAGGCGTATTGTAAGACTGACCAAGAAGAATCACCACCTTGGTCGTATAACCTCTCTTGTTTGTTGGGTCAAAGTCATGCATTGACGTTCCACACGCGGCCCCACAAAATAGGCTAGCTTGTTGCCGATAACCACGCGAGGGAGTGCCTGAAGACAACCACTGCGTGCATGTGGCCCAAACATATGTATGAAGTGTCATGTGGTGTTTGAATATACCCAATGCACAACTTTGATGTGGCCGCGTGCTTTTGGAACCGGAAAGTCCCCACTCGGAGCGAGTGTTCACGACGCGTAGTATACTATATATATAGGGATTCATGTGTATGCGAGCCCTTGAACTTAGGTCTCGAATCTCAGCATGATTAACGTACGACTATACGGTAACGTGAACCAAGAGAAGAAGAATCCACCCTGGTAACCTCTCTCGTGTTGTTGGTCGACGTGATGGACTTCCACGCGGGCCCATGAATATATAGGCCGTCGATGATAACCAAGCGAGGGAGAGTGTCCAAAGACAACCACTGCATGTATGTGCCCCAAACATATGTATGGACATGCGTGATGCATGCATATATGTTTGAATACCAAAAGCACAACATTTTGATGTGGCGCATGCATGCGTCGAAAAACGCACAGTCCCCACACAGATCTGGTTCATGATGCGTCGCTTGCTCACCTCCCCCCCACGCCCCCCCACTTTGGCCCGGTGGGAGGGATTCATGCGTACACATGCGCGCGAAGTATAGTTGCATGTACTGAACCGTATAAGACGAACCAAAATTTAATCCTCTCCTAATTATAAGTCAAATTAACCTCTATCGCTGTCGGTCGAAGTGATTGACCAAGCGGGCACACAGAGATGGACGAAGCATCTCGCCGATAACCCCATGAGTGAGTGCTAGAGGACAACCGCCATCGCTTGCTTGTGGGCCAAACACATGTATGGAGATGTGTGGTTGTGATGTTTGAATACCTAATATATATGCAGAACTTTGATGTGGCACCTGCCTCGGAAACCTTTAAGTCCCCCACACGAACCGAGGTTCATGACACCTAGTATATATATGTTGCCCCCCTCCCCTCTTCGACGCGTAATATATACTCCTACGTACCGTAACAAAACCCAAAAATAATCCTCCTTGTTCGCCAAATTACCTTTCTCGTTGTGTCATATATTAGATGGACGACGACCTCGCGGACACATGGAGGGAAGAGTCGCAGGCGAATGAGTGACAACCATTGTCTGCTTGTGGCCCAATGTGTTGGTGATGTTTTTAATACCCAATATGCACAACTTCTTTGCGGCACCTGCCTCAGAAAACGAAAAGTCCCCACATGGAGCGAGATCGATTCATGACGTGTGTGTAGTATATATGTGCTGCCCCGGCCCCCTCCTCCCCTCTTCGACGCGTTCTATATACTCCTACTGCAACACAACCCAAAAAGAAACCTCCTTGCTGGGTCAAAGTGATGGAGGACAACCTCACGGGCCCATTGATGGAAGCATCGCACGCGAGTGAGTGTCCTATATGACGCGTAGTATTGCCCCCGGCCACCCTCTTCAACGCGTACTATATATATATCCCTACCATACGTATAACAAAAACCAAAAAATGACCATCCTTGTTGGTCAAATTAACCTCTCTCATCGCATGTCATAGTGCTGGACGGCGACCTCGTGGGCCCACGCGAGTGAGTGTCCTAGGACCACCGCGTGCATCTGGCCCAAAGATGCATGTCAAACTTTTTCTGCAGCAAACATGCGACCAAAAAAGTTTAGTGCTGAAAATTGAAAAAAAAATTGATAACATATGTCTGTTTTTTTATACATTGATTGATTTCCCAGGGATTTAAATGTGCAAAAATCAAATTTGATCTACATGAGACCCGTGATAGTGCACGAAAATGGATTGCAAAATCATATGTGTACGTGTCCCTGGGTGCATGTTTAGTCCCCATGCAAGAAATTTCTAACATCTAGAACCTTGATTTTAAAATCCAATAAATCCAAAACTAAGTTGAAATTCATGAAACTTATCATGGTGTCATATGGGCACCAATAGACTGTGATATTATTATTTTTTTCAAATTTTAGACAAGTTTTGATATAATCTTCTTACATACAGGAAATTATAAATAATTATCAACCAATATCGCAAACGAACTCTTTATTCGAACCATATGTGTTAGACTAACAATGCAAGTGACGTGCTTCGGTTAAGCAATAAAGCTGCAGAATTAATCATCAAAAAAGAAAAATCAATATAATACATGCCACGCACGCGTCCCATGTGTCGTACGAGCTTGCGTGAGTTGACGAGATGCATGCTAGCAGGCAGACCGGGAGGCCGAGGCATGTGTGTGTTCGCTACGCACTCACCGTGGAGCATGCTAGTAGCTGTGTGAAATGACGGTAGGCGTGCTAGCAGTCCGTTGCGCAGGCTCACCGGGAGGTGAGCCAGCCCTTTGACCGCCACCCACCTTGCTCCCACTGCTCCATACTAATGGCGTGCCCGATCCGCATAATAGGCGGTTGCACACCCCGTCCACAGTTGTCACCGCCGCATGGAGTGTATTAGGATTTTGCCGAAGTGCACCATCGGTGGGAGTGGCGACGCCGGGGCTAGTGAAACACCCGCGCAACGCATGAAGCTGGGCGCAGAGGTTGTTGTCGCCGCCGACGAGGTCTCGCGTGGGCAGCAGCGCGACCTTGACTTCGTCGCCGTCGTCGTGCCTCCCCAGCAGGAGCCGGAGGTCCACAGCTACTCTGGCAACGACTCCGACTCCGACGGAAAACCGGTTAGTCCCCCCCCCCCCCCGCTTTGTTGGGAACAGAAACCCTTGGTTATGTTCACCCAGTCCATGAAATCAGAGTAAGATTCGTTAGATCCGTGTAGTGTATTGATTGCTTGAATGGTATCTATGGTTAGTGATTAATTGTTTGTTCTGTACAAACAATTTTTTTGCTAATAATCCGACTAGGGTTAGCGTGCGTGCTAATAATTCGTAGCCAGATCTTGAGAATTGATTTTGAATGTCCTACATATATGTTTGTGCCCTTTTTTTCTTCCAGATCTTGAGAATTGATTTTGAATGTCCTACATGTATGTTGCTGCCTTTTTTTCCTTCCAGATTGCTATGTACATAGATGAGGATCCGGCTAGCGGCGCCGCCGGCTGTAGATCCTGCACCCGGCAGTGCGGGCAGAAGCGGCCACGGCCCCTGGATCTGAGGAACCCGTGAAATATCGGGCGGACCGCATCAGCGATCTCCCGGACGCCATCCTTGGGGAGATCATCATCGTTCTCCCCACCAAGGATGGCTGCCAGACACAGGTCCTCGCATCTCGGTGGCGCACTCTGTGGCGCGCTGCACCTCTTAATCTCGACTGTCACCGGCTATCTGTCGTTCATGATTTTGAACTCCACGGAGCCATCATCTCTTCGCACCAGGGCTCCATTCAACGCCTATGCATCCCGGCATGCTGCACATGCCCTGCATGGTGAACGCCTGGCTGACATCCCGTCAATTCGAAAACCTCCAACATCTTGAGTTCTACCATTACTATGCAAATAGCTGTCCGCCAAGCGTTGTAGCTGTGCCCTCACCACTAGTGTCCATCTCATGGTTTTCCTCCTCTCTCCACACCACCACCCTGGCCCGGTGTCATCTACCAGACAATCTGGTACAAATGCTTCGACTCCCACTGCTAAAAAAACTCGCGCTTGTGGTGGCCGATCTGTCGGAGGCCTCACTGCACAGCATCATCCACTCCTGCTGCCCTGCCCTGGAGTGCTGCTGGTTGTTTTTGGAAAAGAAATCCGTATCCATTGTCTCCAAATAAACTCGCCTCACCTTGTAAGCATTGGAATTTGCTTTAAAGGAGAGGAGCACATCATCAAAGATGCCCCTTCACTCCAAAGGCTGCTCCTTCATTATCGTTATGCACCTTCACAAATAACTGTGGTCTCTGCACCTAAACTGGAGACCTTGGGTGTAATTCCTGATCCGTTTGAAGGTTACAGGATGGTGGTTGGCTCCACACTTATTTAGGTATTGTATATTATCATCAACACTTTTGTAATCATAGGCTCCATTTTTCATTTGTGTGCGTAAGTTTTATATCATCAACACTTTTGTAATCATAAGCTACATTTTTCATTTGTGCGCATAACCTTTATATAATCTTGGAGTATGCTTTTGGTACTAATATTATGTTCTATGCTCAATGAAGAGTTTGTCCATGCGTACCCTATCAATGGTGCTGGATTCTGTCAAGACCTTACATATCAGTACGTGGTGTTTTGATCTGAACATGATTATCGGCTTGCTGCGATGCTTTCCATATCTAGAGAATTTGTATATAGAGTTGATGATATCAAGCACATTGATATACTTTACTAGAACTAACCGTTTAGCTATACTATTTTTTTAGACATTAACTGTTTTCAGTCTTCATGTCTATTTAGGCTAAAGGACATGGACAAAAAGGTATAACCAATCGGTGGCATAAGAAGCACCGGGATTTTCTCAGTTCTCATGACATTCGTTTGAGGACAATAACGCTGGAAGGATATGCATCCAACCATGCAAACACTAGCTTTGTCACATTCTTTCTGTTGAATGCGAGAGTACTATTGTCCATGAGGATTAAGTTTTTTAACAAAAACTTTCTCACGGATGGACATGTGGAACAGCATAAAAAGAAGTTTCAGGTGGACAAAAGGGCATCTGAATGTGCTCGGCTTCTATTTACAACAACTTGTCTTCATGTACCAGTAGATTTTCCAGTCCAGGATCTTGATTTTATGGATCAGACCGATCCATTTGATTGTGACTACCGAAAACTTTGGTTGAGTTAGTTGTTATTGTCCTGTTCAATCTGGATTGTGTATAAACCTGATGAACAATTAATCATCGTGCTTTTGTACCTTTTGTAAGCTGGGGTTAGATATTGCTGCCCTTTTCAACTAGGCTTTGACCCATATTTTCTTTCATACAAACCAGAGCTTCTATCAAGAAGCCTCATGGTTTCGAGAGGGAACTTGGTGACATGATCTGTGTGCGAAACGACATATGCTGTATCTTCCCACCTTGATTTATTTTACAGAGGCAACATGCAACTGTGCTAAACATATGAAATTATTCAGGGTTCGTTTCACCTTTTTATACATTGATTTTCCTAGGCATTTTTAACAAATAGCCACCATGTTATTATCGCAAACAATCGTATTAGTCCAAACGTGGGCGTTCAACTAACCATTTACTACCATGGGCAGCTGTTTGATTAGACGGGACGACTGTGAGCAGTCCGCCGCGCACGCCACGAGCGCTGCAATTTATTGCTGGTTTTGGACTTTTGTTTCGGCCGCCTCGGGAAGGTACGTAGAATAGTCCTCCGTTCTCATCTACATGCACCGCCGCCGAGGATCGCCGCCTGCTATGAGATGGAGGAGAGCCGGCCAACAAGCTGGGGCGGGTCAAGCCAGAACCGCAAGAGCCTCCAGCGAACATGGACTTCATCAGCAGCCTCCCCGACGAGATGTTGGTAACCATCATATCCCACCTCCCCATCAAATATGGCGTGCAGACCACTGTCCTCTCGCAGCGGTGGTGCCCCCTCTGGCACACCACCCCCTGGACATCATCGCCGACCACGAGTTCTGCAGCGGGGCGCAGCAAAGCGTGGACGCATTGTCCCACGTCCTCGACACGCACCCTGGGCCGGTCAGACGTCTTGCTATCGGCAGGCTCAATCCCCACAACAAGACCGAACCCAGGTTGCACTACTGGTTCCTATCCCCAGCCCTGGATCGGCTCGAGGAGCTCAGCCTTCATGCTAGACAGCCTTGCTCATTGCCGCCATCCGTGTTCTGCCTCGCGCCCACTCTGCGTCGCGCTACATTGAGGCGGTGCATTTTCCCCCGGATCGATGTCGCGCACGCTCTTCATCTCCCTAAACTTAAGCACCTCGAGCTCATTGCCGTCCGCATCTCGATTGAGGATTTGGAGCGCCTTCTCGTCGGCTGTACAGCGCTCGAGTACCTTCGTCTTCATGCGATGGATGGGTTCAGTAGCCTCCACATCACCTCGACGAATGTCCGTGTGATTTATGTGCATTGCTGGCGCCGCCCAAGGCTGTCAGTTGAGGTGTTTCACGATATTGTCATTGCGAATGCGCCTTTCCTCGAGAGATTTTATGTACATGATAAATTAGGTCCAGCAAGAATCAGGGTCATTCACGCACCGAAATTGACAGTGTTGGGCTATTCATGTGCTGAATTCAACGAACTTGTTACTGGATCATTATACGTTCAGGTACAACAGTCTTCTTCTTCTCCTTCTTATATATTATCGGACAACACATTTTATCTAATTGTTGTTGATCTATATATTCGCCTGTCATCCAGAAAATGATTCCCACAAGCTTGACCCGGCCTCTGCGCATAGTGAAGATCTTGGCACTACAATCTATCGGCCCCGATCTAGATGAAGTTGTTAGATTTCTTAGATGGTTTCCTTGCACGGAGAAGCTATACATCGAGGTGATGCTCCTTTCTTGTTAATTGTTAACCACAACAGAGCTCAATTTTTTGTTACTTTTACCCATGATTACAATGACAAATGTAGAATGATTTCTAAAGGAAATTTGGAGGATTTCAATACATATATTTTTTGAGATGCTAGTGTTGTACGCGTTTTATTCCTTCGCACGACATGCTTTCGTGATAAAAGTTGATCATGAAAGATTGAAGGTGGTATTTCACTCTTTTTGTGTATTTTAGAAATCCTGCAAATCAAAGAGGCCCGAAGTGTTCAAATCTGCAGCTATGCACTAATATGTTGTCTTCGTTTGCAGATACTAGCAGGCCCGAAAGTAGAAAATGTTGGTGAATATAACAATCCCATTGAATGACTTGATCTTCATTTCACAGAAATTACTTTTAATGAGTACCGAGGCACCACACCAAAAATTAAATTCGCCAGGTTCATTGTTGAGAAAGCAAGGTTGCTCAAGGTAATGAGGTTTGCCCTATATTTACTGTGCAGAAGTGAATGGATTGCTAAAGAGCGCAGGCGTCTACAGCTGAATGGAAAAGGCTCTGCACAAGCTGAATTTTAGTTTGTAACTTCATATGACAGATTATTCAGAAGTCACTGTATCGAGCCGCTATATGACTTCTCGGTGGCTGATCCTTTTGCAGAAATAATGCATGAAAAAGATTCTGAAGAAGATGAATTTTATGTGTCTGAAGAAGATAATTGGATGTTTAATTTGGTCTTGCAATCATGTCCTGTTACAAGTATATATATGTTGTTCTTCTGTACACAGAGCATAGATGTTTTGCAGACAGAGCATGTCACATCGCACACGGACCACACTAGGTAACCCGTAGGTGATGAATTCATCAATCGCAAACGGTTATATACCAGCAAGCGTTTGCCCACAACACACACGGCTTATTCCATCACAAATAGCTCGGATGGATCAACTGTATGCCACGTATCTCACACACAACTCTAATCTGATTCGTGCTTGATGTCTCCGCCATCGCTCACACAGTTCGTCTTATTTTCCACGTATCACTGTGCCGGCCTCTGCTCGCGTCCCTCGGCACGCTCTGCTCGTCGTTAGGCGCCGCGGCACGCTCTGCTCGCTTCAGTCGGCGCGCTCTGCTGTCCGTCGGCGTGCTCTACTCGCGTACCTCCACGCGCTCGGCTTGTGGACAGCTTTTCCTTGTGTGTTCAACTGCTATATGCATATATGTGGTTGCTCGCCGTTGAGGCGCCGCGGAGCGCTCTGCTCGCGTCCCTGCGAGCGCGCTCTGCAAGCGGTTGGGGCCTGTGCACGATCACGTTGGGGGCCCATATGCATGCGGTTGCGCCGCGCTTGTCGCCACGTGATGCAGATACGTGCGGCATGATGGAGTTACGCGCTGCAAATTAGAACTGCCATCCGGGCGTGTCGATATTCCAGGCCGTCTGGCTTCCCCTTTAATTCTCGCGGCCATTATAATAACCTTAGTTTCTTTAGCCTTTCGATCGCGCCCGACAACACAACAAGCACACCCATGACGACACATAGAGCGGGGATGTCTAGCGGCGCTACAATGGAGTTCGGCGAGCATAAAGTGGAGACCCACGCGAGGGAGACGGATCTCTCGGTGGTGTACACCATCGACCCGGCCATGGTGGATGACTACATCAACACCGTTGAGCAGTTTCTTGCTCGAGACAAGTACAAGGTGGTCGGGATCGACCTCCAGTACACCGGCGGTCGTCCCAACATAGATCAGAAGGTTGCCGTCGCCCAGTTGTGCATGTGCCATCTTGTCCTCATCTACCACTACTGCATGGCCACAGAGCCTTGCGACCGTTTCGCCAGGTTTGTCAACAGCACCGACCACAAGTTCGCTACGGTGGAAACCACTGATGATGTAAAAGCGCTCAAGGTTACGGGCTTGGCCTGCAAGAACCTTATCGAAATCCGTGAGCACTACAGGGTCTGGGGCAGCACGAAGAAGGACTCCTTGGTTGAACTCGCCTCGGCCATCATCGACCCATACTATGAAAAGATGAAGCAGGATGCCAACATAACACGTCCCGTATCCTGGCACGGGGCCTGGATGCGGCAACTGGATGAACCTCACCTCAGGTTCGCGGCCAAGAGCGTGTACACATGCTACGAGATGCACAGGTGGATCATTGACATGAGGAAGTGCCTTGTTACCGAAATCGACGAGGCCGGATCGAGCCACAAGCAGAGCAGTAGCGGCAAGCATCACAAGAAGTAGATGATGATCAGATGATCGTTTATCCTAGTTAATTATGCATGTAATATATAGTTGACTTTGGTGTGTGGAAATGTCATGTGTGTAGTAGCCACCTATGTAATTATGCATGTAATAGTTTACTTTGGTGTGTGCAAATGTCATGTGTGTAGTAGCTGTAACACCCCCAGTGGTTAACTACAGTAATCTCCTTTTGATAATGCCATGTCATCATGATTATCAATGCCTAATCATTATTTGCATTATATTGCATTCAGCTCCTAACTCAAAATTCAAATTAAAATTTAAATTGGAAAATAAAAGTTGTTCAAATCAGAAACTAAATTGTTCATTAGATAGCAAGTAAATCAGAGACAATTCTAAAATTGAAACCAACCTCATTGGAATTGGATAAGTGACTTGAACATCCTCAAACAGTGGCTGAAAACAATATTTAATAACCTATTAATTAATATAATATTAATATGAAATGATAAATATCCCAAACTAATTTTTGGTGATAGGGTATGTTGCACTATGATTTATGGACCAGGTCATATATTTTACAAAAGTCATTTGGGTGCCACACATTTTGCAAAACAGAAACTAAAAATAAAGAAAAAAAAGAAAACAGAAAAAGAAAAGAAGAAAAGGAAAAGGCTCACTGTGCGCTTTAGCCCGAAGCAGCAGTGCAGGCCCAGCCCACTCCCCACCTCGTCTCCCTCCTCTGTTCATCGCTGCGCCGCTGTCGACCGCGCGCGCGCCACACCCTGCCACCCCCCACCTTGCCTGCTAGACACCGCGCTCCCCGCGCCCGCTTGGTAGATAAGGGCAGAGCCCCGCGCTCCTCTGGCCTCTCCTTCGCTCACTCCTTCTTTCTCCCTGGCTCCCCTCACCTCGCCCGACGCGGCCATGGCTGCGCCTCCCTGAATCACGCGTCCACCGTCGCCGCCTCGCCTCACCACCGTGCCCGATCGAGCCGCCGTCCTCGTCTCCATTGAGAAGGAGCCCTGCATCGACTCAGGGAGCAGCACAGCCGCGGGATCGAGCCGTCTTCTCCATCGGACGCCGCCGCCGTCTTCGTTGATCTCCGTCGTCACTGGACCTCCCCGAGCCCGTTGCCTAGTCCCTACGCTCCCGCGGTGAGCCACTGCGCCGTTGGCGCCCATCCGTTCCCCCTCTAGGTTCTGTAGTCGCCCTGCCGGCGCAACCCTGCTCTGGCCGCCGCTTGTCGTCGTCGCAACCATCGTCCTCGTCCACCCCGCGCCTAGCAAAGGACCCCGCCGTGTTTCTTGGACTCCCAGGCAGCGCGCGCGCTTTTCGTTTCGTCTCGGGCGAGCCCCTGGACTCGTGCCCGACACCAGCGTGCTCCGGTCGCTGCTAGAGCTCGCTGCAATTACTGTTCCGGCCACCCCTACCAACGCTGCTACCTCCAGTTCGCTTCGCGCCATCGCCCTGGTCACGTAGGTGCTCGCGGTGGTCCAAGCGGACCACCCCAGCCGTTTTCCGACCATTCCCGAGCGCACCGCCGCTGAATATGGTCGCCGGAGACAGCTCCGGCGCTGTTCCCGGCGACGCTGACGTGGCTGCCCACGTGGGCCTCCCCACAGCCACTGCCACTGGGCCCTCTGGGTCCCGTTGACCCAGTCAAATGCTGACTGGGCAATGCCCAGTCACTGCCAGTGGGCCCCGCGTGGGCCCCGTTGACCAGTCAACTGGCCTGTTGACCGCTGACACAGTGCTGATGCCAGGATGATGTCATAATTCATTTTCAATAATTCTGTTAATTCAAATAATTCCAGAAAATCAATAAAACTTTAGAAAATCATATCTTTTAAACTGTAACTCCGATGAAAATAATTTATATATGAAAAATGACCAGAAAAATGAGACGAATCCGAATACGCTACCCACATACCTGTTACATGCCTCTAACTATCTGAACATGCAACTTTTTGCCTGTTTTCGCTAAATGAATAGTGCCTAACTTTTATAAAATAAATCCAAACAAATTCCTAAAATAACTAAATGACTTAGACATGTCTTTAGGCAACCCTGCACTGCACGTTAGCATAGCCTGCTCTATGTTGCTCCTGTTTACTGTGTATTTATACTGTTTCCTCTCCCTTTTCTCTCTCGTTAGACACCGACGCAGTTCCCGGTACCGACGCAGCTCCGGAGCTCGACGACACCGTTGACGACCTTGCCCTTGCCGCCGAGCAACCAGGAAAGCACCCCCCCCCCCCTTGAGCATACCGATATTGCCTATTCTTTCTCTCTCATGCTTGCATTAGAATTGCTGCTGCTACTGCTTTACCTACTCTGATGCATAGCATGTTTATTGTAACCTGCTGTTGAAACCTTACCTGCTTATCCTAAACTGTCTAGTATAGACTGCGTAGAGACCTATCAGTGACCCCACTTATCCCGACTGCCCCGCTGGACTATCAGAAGACCCGATCAACGGGATTGAAGACCAGGCCCCGGCACCGCACATCACCCCCCTTAGTTGTAACGACACTGCAGCGTTACTATCGAGTGCCGAGGGTGAAACCTCTTGTAGCACTTCTGATGTTAACTCTGTAGAGTAGCTATACGGTCGTGGTCATCGAGGGTGATTCCTCCTTCACCGCTTCTGATAACGACGCCGTCGTACAACACCTCAAGTGTGAACCCAGCGAGGGTGATTCCTCCGAGTTCACCTTGACGGATATATCGGGTAGGAATCCAATGAGGGTGATACCTCGGATTCCCCCTGATGTTATGGACACATGGATATTTGGATTGTACTATTGTTACTTGGAAAAAGCGGGTCGACCCTGAGGGGTACCCGCGTGAGCCTAAGTGGCGAGTGATGTGAAGACGGGTTGCCTGGATGGTGCCCGAGTGATGAATACGAGGCATGGCCGGGCATTCTTGGCCCTTGCCGCAAGTCCTCGAGACGGGGTGACGGGGTCACATCGATCGTGAGTCTCTGCTCGTTACCACACCCCCAAGGTACTAACGATTTGGATATTTGAATCGAGTGGGCCTCTGGCCCGATAGCACTTACCATCACGTGCGCATAGTATGGGCGTTCTGCATCGTATGCATCAGCCGAAAGCTATGTCAGACGTCCAGTTCAGCAGTGTGGCATGGAGTGATTGGCGCCATTCACGACAGAGGTGGTGCTTGGATCTGAGCCATGTGCGCAACGACCCAGAGGGCGAGGGGCGATGGCCCAGGACCCCCTTGCGCTTAGGATGTAGACCGGCGGGGACCTCTCTGCTGAGCTCTAGGTAGGGTTGCGGTGTGTCGTTTGACCGAGGCCGGGCATGACCCGGAAAAGTGAGTCCGGCCGGAGTTAAGTGAGCGTGGTGTGTAAGTTGGTGCACCCCTGCAGGGAAGAACTAATCTATGCATAGCCGGATCCTCGGTAACGGACACTCGGAGTTGTATCCCGATCGATACAGCTAGAATTGGATACTATGGCTCTGGGATTGCTTCTCGCGGGGCGTCGAGAAGGGATCTCCGGACGAGGTTGATGACTATATGGCTCTGGGATTGCTTTCTCGCAGGGAGTCGAGAAGGATCTCTGGGTGAGGATGAGACTTAATGATACTACTACTTTATACGGTGCTAATCTACACTCTTCTAATGCTGCAAGACCTCTGAAGATGCTAGTCTTCGATAGGACTAGGCCTTCTCGCTATTCTGGCATTTCTGCAGCCCAGTCCACATATACAGCCTTCTTTGATCATGACTGCATATGTAGTGTAGATCCTTGCTTGCTGAGTACTTCGGATGAGTACTCACGGTTGCTTTGCTTTCTTTTTCCCCCATATCCTTTTGATGCAACCAGATGACGGAGCCCCTGAGACAGCTACCCCCGTCGACGATCGCTACCACTACCACCTTGAGAGTGGTTACTTCTATGAGCTGACCGACGACCAGGAGTAGGATCGGAGGGTCCCAGGCAGGAGGCCTGCGCCTTTCGATCGTAGTGTTTTCTTTGGCCCGCCTTCCAAGGGCTTATCTGTGTTTTCTTTTATATCTGTACTCAGATATCTGATGCTTCCGCTGACGCTTGTATGCGAGCTTATGTATTCGAGCCCTTGAGGCCCCTGGCTTGTAATATAAAGCTTGTATGACTTTATTTATGTTTTAGAGTTGTGTTGTGATATCTTCCCGTGAGTCCTTAGGCTTGATCGTGTGCATTGCGTGTATGATTAGTGCACGATTGAGCCGGGGGCGTCACAGTAGCCACCTATGTAATTGGATGTTTAATTTGGTTATGCAACCATGTCCTTATAAGTGTGTATATATATATGTTGTTGTTCTGTATGCAATCCCAACGCACAACACACACGTCTTATTAGCAGCAATCGTCTGTGTTATTATCGGTCTTCGCACACATTTCTGATTACAGACCTGTTTGTCGCGTATCACACACATCTTGTTAAATTGAACCGTTTCTGTTATCTTGGCTCAACGCAAATAGTTCATCCGAGTGAACTATTTGCCCTCTATCACACACACCTTGATATGGCTGACCGTTTCTTTTGTTCTGCCTAATCACAAACAGTTCATCAGAGTGAACCGTATGCCGTATATCACACACACCTTCATCTGGCGGCTCATTTCTGTTCTTCTGCCTCATCGCAAATAGTTCATTGAACTGAACCATATGCCCCTCATCGCACACGCAACTAAATTCTGAACTGTGTTTGATGCATCCGTCATCGCAAACATTTTGCATCTTTTTTGATGGTTTTTTTACATCACCGTTTGCGATTATTGCATCACACATAGTTTCGTCGAAGGGTCTCTGATTGTAGTGTCGCGTTAGCAGCATCCTGTAGTGGTATGATACTGATATTAGTATAGAAAGCTCCGATTCATCATGGGTGGGAAACCAACATTGTATAGAAATAAGCGGAATCTCCATAATATGCTTCCTCTTCTATTCTTTAACATGTTCCTCTTATGTTCTTCTTTAATAAGTAGAGTATGCTCCTTATGCGACAGGGGAGCAGGGACATCTGCAGTTGACAGGTCTATTGGGTCGCTTCTGTTAGATGCTTTCAGCACTTTGAGTTGGTCCGCCATAATATTTAAGAAATACTGGGAGCTGTGTGGCCTTTCAGAGACTAGACTAATAGTAACAGTAGTGCGCCTTCAATTGAATAGAGATGGCCTATAGGTGATCGGTAGGCTTTCGATTAGTAGCGGGAATACAACCCCGTATTTTACAGCCAGATCCACTTTCCTGATTTATTCATGATGCTTATGGTGTACCCCTTTTATCTACACTACGATCTGCCTAGTGGCTTTGTGTCGTACTAGCAGCACTCCATCCTTCAAGCTAAACTACATGCCAGTCATATTTCCAAAGCATACATTTAATTGGTCGGTTACTACGTGGGTTTTCAAATGCATGTGTGCCACATATATACACATGAGGGAATAGTATTTCTCTCTGTGCTCTCGTTATCATGGCTTGGCAATAAACTTTCTTACAGTATATTTTGAACCTATCATCTGCTAACTATCCTTACTTCTAGAGCCCCCAATAGGGAGCCTATTTTTTGTGTGGTTGTGCCAGATTATATTAATGTACGCACCAAATTAGAGCACACATGGGCTCTCTCATCAGAATCCAGTGATAGCACACAAGGGTTTATATGGAGCCCCTGTTATATTAGAATATCCTCTGCATTACAAAGATAATCTCACTACTATTTATGTTTTCACGCTTCTCGGACATTGAACATAATCACAATGAATATGAGAATGCGCACATCAAAAAAATATTGCAGAACAGTTCAATGACTAACAAACTAGACATCATGGGATTGAGTTCCATTCTAAATGCTATAGGAAAATAGACCCGGGGGTCGTAGATTTCACTAGAGGCTTCTCTCGAGAAAATAGCATACGGTGGGTAAACAAATTACTGTTGGGAAATTGGTAGAAAAGCGAATGATCATGACGATATCCAAGGCAATGATCATGTATATAGGCATCACGTCCAAGATTAGTAGACCGACCCCTGCCTGCATCTACTACTATTACTCCACACATCGACCTCTATCCAGCATGCAGCTAGTTTATTAAGTTCATGAAGAAATGGAGTAATGCAATAAGAACGATGACATGATGTAGACAAGATCTATTCATGTAGGAATAGACAACATCTTTTTATCCTTAATGGGAACGATATATGTGTGTCATGTCTCCTTCTATCACTGAGATTGAACACCGCAAGATCGAACCCATCACAAAGCACCTCTTCCCATGGCAAGAGAAATCAATCTAGTTGGCCAAACCAAAGTTTTGGAGAAGAAATATGAGGCTATAACAATCATGCATAAAAGAGTTCAGAGAAGATTCAAATAATATTCATGGATATATCTGATCATAAACTCACAATTCATCGGATCCTAACAAACACACCGCAAAAAGTCATTACATCAAATAGATCTCCAAGAACATCGAGGCAAACATTCTATTGAATATCAAAAAGAGACAAGAAGCCATCTAGCTACTACCTACGGACTCGTAGGTCTGTATTAAACTACTCACGCATCATCGGAGGGGCAAGGGTGTTGATGAAGAACCCCTCCGTGATCGTTGACCCCTCTGGTAGAGTGCCAGAAAAGGCCTCTAGATTGGATCTCGTGGTTCTGCAACTTGCGGTGGCAGAAACTGTTTTCTCTTGACTCCCCTAGCGTTTTGTGATTTTAGAGTATTTATAGAGCTGATAGGTGGCGGAGGGGGTGCCTGTGGGCTCCACTACCCACCAGGGCGCGCTAGGGGCCTCTGGCGCGCCCTAGTGCCTAGTGGGCCCCATAGGCCCCCTCTGGTGCACTTCTTGGGCTTCCTGGGTGTCTTCTGGGAAGAAAAAATCTCCAAAAAGTTTCGTGGCATTTGGACTCTGTTTGGTATTGATATTCTGCAAAGTAAAAAATAAGCAAAAAAAATAGCAACTGGCACTGGGCACTATGTCAATAGGTTAGTCACAAAAAATGATAAAGTTGCTAGTAAATGAATATAAAACATCCAAGATTGATAATATAACAACATGGAACAATAAAAAATTATAGATATGTTGGAGACGTATCACCATCCCCAAGCTTAATTCCTGCTCATCCTTGAGTAGGTAAATGATAAAAACAGAATTTTTGATGTGGAATGTTGCCTAACATGTTTATCCCGTATTCTTTTCTTTTGTAGCATGGACATTTGGAATTTTACATGATTCAAAGCAATAGTCTATATTTGACATGAGGACATCAATACTCAAGCATATCAACAAGCAACCATGTCTTTCAAAATATCAACACTAAAGAAAGCTATCCCTAGCCCATTATGCTCAATTATTGATCCATTCATGAAACACACTCAAATATTAACTATGCCCAATGCACAAGTATTATAATAGTATTCCCTAGTTGGTACTTTATAAGAGAAGATGGAGACTCAATAAAAATAAAAATTGCATAAAAATAAATAGATAGGCCCTTCGTAGAGGGAAGCAGAGATTTGAAGAGGTGCCAGAGCTCAAAGATTAAATTGAGAGATAAAATTGTTTTGAGAGGCATGCTTTTGCTGTCAACGAAAGCGACAGAGAATTCCCAATACTTTCCATGCTAGATAGACCATAGGTGGTTCCCAAAATAAAATAAAGTTATTCCTTTTTCCACCATTCTTTCACAATCCATGGCTAGCTGTATCCACAGGTGCCTTCCATACCAACACTTTCCAAGGAATTTATTATTGACAACATAAAATATATTTTTTTCATTTCGGGACTGGGCATCCCTATTACCTTGCCACACTCTCGTGCAATGACAACTGAATAAACACTCATCTTGAGAATAAAATATCTAGCATGGAAAATATTTGCCACCCCCTGCTGCTTCATGAGCGGTACAGGCACACAAAAAGGAAATTTATTTTGAAAATTAGAGTTGGCACATACAAATTTACTTGGAACGGCATGGAAATACCGCATATAGGTAGGTATGGTGGACTCATTTGGCACAACTTTGGGTTTAAGGATTTGGATGCACAAGTAGTATTTTTGCTTAGTACAAATGGAGGCT
This sequence comes from Thinopyrum elongatum, assembly GCA_011799875.1. NCBI lineage: Eukaryota > Viridiplantae > Streptophyta > Magnoliopsida > Poales > Poaceae > Thinopyrum > Thinopyrum elongatum. The sequence continues at coordinate 197,736,527 of CM022302.1, forward strand.
AGCAAATAGATTGAGAAGCGACCAACCAAAAAACAAAAACGATCATAAACAAGCATTAAACATAACTAACACCGAATAGTGCACCACAAGTAGGATGTAACTTCATTACATAACTATTGACTTTCGTGCTTGCATAGGGAATCACAAATCTTAACAGCAATATTCTTACTAAAGCATAATTCTTTACGTAATAATAAAGCAAATAGGTATTCTTGGTCTGTCGTGACATTTTGCAAAAAAGTACCTCACTATTTTAAAAATCAACCCCCAATACATATTTCCTCGTACGTGGGCTGCGCATTGTTTCTATTTTTTTGTGCCCTTGAGTGCACATGTCAACAAAAAGAGAAATACCTAATAATTGAGGACATGAGCACCCCAATAAAAGAAGGTTGGCTCTAATGAAAAAAAAATTGAATTTCAATTGCTGAAAATAAAGGAGCCTCCATTCGACGGAATTGTGGGCTGTCATGGCGCTAATTGATTCCCTAATAATTATCGTGGGCTTTGATTAACCGGGATTTTAGGAAACAAAAATTCAAATGCCAAAACTAAAGGGGGGACATGCATGCCTCCATTAAATGGAATTTCGGGCTGTCATGCCCGCTAATTGACTCCTAATTAAAATGGAATTAATAAAGGAGAAGATGTTGCACACCATATACATATTAAAGGTAAAGTAAAAAAATAAAAAAGGCATACAAACATGTCCACACCCGGTTTTTCTAGACAAACACGTAAAAAAAATTTAGAGGTGGATATAAATAGATAGGGTTAATTTGGATGCTTACATGCCATATATAGACGAGGTTAATTTCGACAATAAATAAATTAGTGTTGGGATAGACCAGCAGAAAAATTGTGGATGTCAAGTTATGTGAAAAAAAGCAATTTTTGTTCTTAGTAACCATATGAATAATTAGAATTTTGTTGTGCTAAATTTTAACATCTTAGGGTTTGTAGGAGTACATGGCTTTGTTAGTTATTGTATCAACTTCTCATGGAATGATGTCAAATCTTGTAGATGATTACAACATGGGCAAAAAAATAGTATAAAAACATCAAAGTTTGTGTATTTCTTTGACCAGTTTTCCTCAATTCATTAGATACGCTCGGAACAAAAATATCACAAATGAAAATTCTGTAATAATTTCTTAAGGTTCAGAATTTGCAAAATTCTCTAACTTTGATAATGACCTATGCAAACATTTTTCCTAGATTATTTTAAAATTGTACAAAGTAATATCAGTGAGCTATTTCTCGATAATTTAGTAATTGTTATTTCTATGTCAATGAACAACATGAAAAATAATTCTATAAAAAATTAATTTCGTCATTTTTTCGAATGTAACACCCTCTGTCCTGTGAACATTCATGCCTGAGAATTCTGAAAATTTTCAATTCATCTCAATTTTATAATGTTAATTAACAAACTTGCAGTCAAAAGAAATGTGCCATTTTATTGAATGGTAATGAACTTTGTATCATTTCATTCTTCAATCAATTCTAGGTGTCTTCAATGATTATTCAAATTTGGACAACCCGGTTAACGTTGGTGCTCAAGAATTCTGGAAAGTTCTATTATGTCCCGATTCTCTCGTTTGGCACGTTGTATTTTTTAGTAGGATAACACAAAGCTATTTTTTCTCCTGTTGCAATGCACGGGCATATTTGCTAGTACTCACCAACATGACTCACATATTACTATCTCCATATCTCAAAACTATTACAAGGAATCAAGTTTGTAATATCCAATGATCTTCATGAAAGTTTTTATTATATCCCTCTTAAATATCTATCACTTTGTGACTAATTTCATATTTTACCATTGCTGCCAACAAAGCTCTCAAATAAATTTAAGTGAAGCATGAGAGCACATATTTCTTCAAAACAATTTTCATCTCTCAAAATAATATAAGTGAAGCATTGAGAGGATATTTTTCTAAAATTTTACTAACTCTCAAAATAATCTAAGTGAAGCACGAGAGTATTTCTTCAAAAATAAAACTACTACCATGCTCAAAAAGATATAAGTGAAGTACTAGAGCAATTCCATAGCTCAAAAAAATTAAGTGAAGCACATAGAGAAATTCTAACAAAGTATAGCATAATTATGGCTCTGTCAAATAAGTGTGTCCAGCAAGGATGATTGTGACAAACAAAAGAGCAAAATAAGCAAAGACTCATATAATACAAGACGCTCCAAGCAAAACTCATGATATGTGATGAATAAAAATATAGCTCCAAGTAAAATTACCGATGGTCTTTAGAAGAAAGAGGAGATGCCTTCCGGGGCATCCCCAAGCTTAGTTGCTTGGTTCTCCTTGAATATTACCTTGGGGTGACATGGGCATCTGTGACGCCCCGATTCAATCATACACTAATCATACACGCAAACATGTACGATCAAGATCAGGGACTCACAAGAAGATATCGCAACACAACTCTAGACACAAATAAAAGTCATACAAGCTTCATATAACAAGCCACGGCCCTCGAGGGCTCGAATACATAAGCTCAATCATAAATGAGTTAGCAGAAGCAACAATATCTGAGTACAGACATAAGTTAAACAAGGTGCCATAAGATGGCTAGCACAAACAGGGATACAGATCAAAGAGGCGCATGCCTCTTGCCCGGGATCCTCCTAAACAACTCCTGATCGTCAGCGGCATCCACATAGTAGTAGGCACCCTCGGGGTAGTAGCAGTCATCATCGACGGTGGCATCTGGCTCCTGGGCTCCAACATCGGGTTGTGACATCCGAGAAGAATGGAAAAGGGGGAAAAGAGGGAGCAAAGCAACCGTGAGTACTCATCCAAAGTACTCGCAAGCAAGGATCTACACTACATATGCATCGGTATCAATGAAATGGGTAGTATCTATGGACTGAACTATAGAATGCCAGAATAAGAGGGGGATATCTAGTCCTATCGAAGACTACGCTTCTGGCAGCCTCCATCTTGAAGCATATAGAAGAGATTAGTTGGTAAATTAACCAAGTAACATCGTATAGCATAAACCAACCCGGCGATCCTCTCCTCGTCACCCTGTGAGAGAGCGATCACCGGGTTATCTCTGGAACTTATCTGGGTGTGTTTTATTAAGTTTCTGGTTCTAGTTGTCATGAGGTCCGAATACAACTCCAAGCGTCCTTTTACCCTGGACACGGCTATTCTAATAGATAAACTTCCCTGCAGGGGTGCACCACATTACCCAACACGCTCGATGACTCTGGTCGGCCACACTTTCCTGGGTCATGTCTGGCCTCAGAAGATCAACACATGTAGGATCAAAAGTAGGTCTAGAGGGGGGTGATTAGACTACTTGACCAAATAAAAATTTAACCTTTTCCCAATTTTAAGTGTTGGCAGATTTTAGCAACTTAGCACAAGTCAAGCAATCAACCTACACATGCAATTATAAGAGTGTAGTAGCGGAAAGTAAAACATTGCATATGAAGGTAAAGGGAAGGGTTTGGAGAAGGCAAACGCAATGTAGACATGGAGATTTTTGGCGTGGTTCCGATAGGTGTTGCTATCGTACGTCCACGTTGATGGAGACTTCAACCCACGAAAGGTAACAGTTGCGCGAGTCCACGGAGGGCTCCACCCACGAAGGGTCCACGAAGAAGCAACCTTGTCTATCCGACCATGACCATCGCCCATGAAGGACTTGCCTCACTCGGGTAGATCTTCACGAAGTAGGCGATCTCCTTGCCCTTACAAACTTCTTGGTTCAACTCCACAATCTTGTCGGAGGCTCCCAAGCGACACCTAACCAATCTAGGAGACACCACTCTCCAAAAGGTAATAGATGGTGTGTTGATGATGAACTCCTTGCTCTTGTGCTTCAAATGATAGTCTCCCCAACACTCAACTCTCTCTCACAGATTTGGCTATGGTGGAAAGATGATTTGAGTGGAAAGCAACTTGGGGAATGCTAGCGATCAAGATTCTTGTGGTAGGATTGGAATATCTTGGTCTCAACACATGAGTAGGTGGTTCTCTCTTAGAAAATGTGTAGTGGAAGTGTAGGCACATTCTGATGGTTCTCTCACTGATGGAGAAGGGGGTGGAGGGGTATATATAGCCTCCACACAAAATCCAACCGTTACACACATTTGACCCAACTCAGTCAGACCGAATAGAAGAACTTGGGTAGACCGATTTAGTTCAAAATGTGAACATTAGGAATCTCAGTGGGACCGACTGGATCAACTCGGTGTGCCTGATGTGCTAGGGCTTAGGGCAAACCTCATCTCGGTGAGACCGATTGCATGAACTCGGTGAGAACGATTTCAGCAATGAGCAAACAGAGAGTTGGTCAAGCAAACTCGGTGGGACCGATTGCACATTTCGGTGAGACGGAAATAATTACAATAGGCAACAGAGAGTTTTCAAGGCCATCTCGGTGAGACTGAGATCCGTATTGGTGTGACCGAATTGTCTAGGGTTTCTGGCAGTGGCTACGTCAACTGAACTCGGTGGCGCCGAGTTTGACTTTTGGTTTTGGACAAATGTGGAAATGAGAAAGTGGCTGAGGGTTTTTGGAGCAATATCACTAAGCACTTTGAGCAAGTAGATCATTAAGCAACACCTCATCCCCTTTTAATAGTATTGGCTTTCCTATGGACTGTAACACCCCTGGTGGTTAACTACAGTAATCACCCTTTTGATTATGCCATGTCATCATGATCAACAGTGCACGATCATCATTTGCATCATAATGCTTTTCAACTCCTAACTCAAAATTCAAATTTAAGTGAAAGTGGAAAATAAAAGTTGTTCAAACTGGAAAACTAAAATGTGCCTCATGTTGCAAATATTCCCATAGCATTTATAAAAATGATTGCAACATTTGTTGGAATTGTAAAAGGACTCGAACAACAAGGAACAACAGCAACATAACACTGTTTAATCCTTTTTCAATTTAAATAAAATCCAAACAAAAAGATATGGACCCCAAACCAATTTCTAGCAGTGACAAATAATACACTGTAAATAATGGAGCAAGTCTCATATTTTACAAAAGTCTTTAGGACTAAAAATAAAAGACAAAACAGAAAAGGAATAAAGAAAAACAGAAAAAGAACAAAGAAAAAATAAAGCCCCCCCCCCCCCCCTCGCTGGGCCTCGGCCCAGCTGGCCACTGGGCTAGCCAGGCCGGCCCAGCCGGCGCCCACTCCCCTCCCCCATATCTCCCACCCCCACCCGAAACCCTACCGCTACCCCACCACCCTCGCTCATTCCCCCCCCCCCCCCGATCCGAATTCTGGATCGGGATCGACCCCCGTCGCCCGTCCCGGCCGGCCGTCCCCGACCGCCTCCCCCGCGCCAATCTGCCTCGCCTGTCGCTCTCCTACCGCTCCTCCCCTCGCCCCCCCCTCCCCTGGATAGGACCGGGGCGAGGCGCCCCGATCCCGTCGCCCTTCGCCGCGCTCCCCGCCGATGCTTCCGCCTCGCCGCCCGCGCTCGGACGCCGTCGCCGGGACCTCGCCTCCCCGTCTCCTCCCCGAATCGCCTCAGCGAGCGCTCGCACCCGTCGCCGCTGCCCGACGCCGTCGTCCCCGAGCCCCGCTGCCCGTGCCCTACAACGCCGGTGAGGCCACGGCCTCGGCCTCCCTCCCTTGTGCGCGCACCCCACCCCGCGCCCCGGCCGCGCCCGCATCGCCCTCGTCACGCTCCGCCCGCGTCCCTGCCTCACCGCGCGTGCGCGCTCGCCCGCGCCTGCTCGCGCATGCGCAGGCGCCCGCGCTGCCGCTCCCATCGCCGTCGCCGCGCTCCTGCCGCCGCCTCTGCTCGCCTCCCCTTGCGCCTTGGTCACCGGCCGCCGCCCGCGCCCACCGCGCGCCCGGGCTCGCGCGCGACCACGCCCAGGCCGGCCCCGCTCGTCGCCTCTGCCCACGCCCGCTGCTGCAGCCGCGCGCGCAGCTCTGCTGCCCCGGCTCCACCGCGCCGCCGCTCGCCGTCCGACGGGCCACCGCGCCCGGCCGCCCCTGCCCCGCCCGCGCTCGCCTCCCGCCCGCGCGCGGCCCCGCTCACGCCGGCGCCCGTCTCCGCCTCACCCGCTGGCCGCACCCGTGCGCCCGTATGCGCACCGGACATGTCCGGTGCCCAAACGGGCACAACCCGGACATGTCCGGCCGTGCCACTGACCGGTGGGCCCTGCCCCCCCTGAGGCAATGACAGATGGGGCCCAGCCCCTAAAAACGAATTAAAAGAAAATGTAATAAAAAAATAATTAAAAAATTAAAATAAATAAAAATAATTAATTAATTACATAATTAATTAGTTAATTAATTAAGTTAATTAACCCTGTTTAGATTAGTCTAATTTAATTAATTAGTTTAATTAATTAGTTAATCACTAATTAGCCTAATGTGAGTATGACAGGTGGGACCCACTGGTCCTGACGTCATGCTGACGTCATGCTGACGTCAGCAAGACACTGTTTCGGATAATGTTAATTTAAATAATTAATTAAATTTCAGAAATCAATAAAAACTTTAGAAAATCATATAAAATAATCCGTAGCTCAGATGAAAATACTTTGTACATGAAAGTTGCTCAGAACGACGAGACGAATCTGAATACGCGGTCCGTTCGTCCGTCACGCGTCCCTAACTATCCGAACTTGCAACCGTTCCCCTCTTATCCTCTGTCCGATAATTCCAAAGACCCGGGAAATATCGTCAGATATTCTCCCGCTCCGTCTGTTACGTGTGATGCTGCGTTAGACTACCCCTAGCACCGTGTATCGTATTTGGCATGCTCATGTTTGCTATATATTTATACTGTTTCCTCCCCCTCTTCTCTCTCGATAGCCCCCGACCCCGACGTCGTCCCCGAGACCGACGCAGCTCCGGATCCCGAAGACACCATAGACGACCTTGCCCTTGCCGCCGAGCAACCAGGCAAGCCCCGCCCCCCCCTTTGATCATCCCGATATCGCCCATTCTAATTTCCCATGCTTGCATTAGAACTGCTGCTACTACTTTACCTATTCTGATGCATAGCCTGTTTATTGTCGCCTGCTGTTGATAATTACCTGCATATCCTACACTGCTTAGTATAGGCTGGGTAGAGACCTATCAGTGACCCCACTTATCCCGACTGCCGCGCTGGATCGTCAGAAGACCCGATCAATGGGATTGAAGACCAGGACCCGACACCGCACATCACCCCCCCTTAGTTGTAACGACACTGCAGCGTTACTATCGAGTGCCGAGGGTGAAACCTCTTGTAGCACTTCTGATGTTAACTCTGTAGAGTAGTTATTCGGTCGTGGTCATCGAGGGTGATTCCTCCTTCACCGCTTCCGATAACGACGCTGTCGTACAACACCTCAAGTGTGGACCCAGTGAGGGTGATTCCTCCTAGTTCATCTTGACGGATACATCGAGTGGGAATTCAATGAGGGTGATACCTCGGATTCCCTGATGTTATGGACACACGGATACTTGGACTTTTCAATGTTACTTGGAAAGGCGGGTCGACCCTGAGGGGTACCTGCGTGTGATGTGAAGGCGGGTTGCCAGTGTGGTGCCCGAGTGGTGAATACGAGGCGCGGCCGGGCATTCTTAACCCTTGCCGCAAGTCCTCGAGACGGGGCGACGGGGTCACATCTTTCGTGAGTCTCTGCTCGTTACCGCAAGCCCCTAGACCATTTACGATTTGGATATTTGATCCGAGCAGGCCTCTGGTCTGATAGCACTAACCATCACGTGGGCATAGTATGGGCGTTCTGCATCGTATGCATCAGCCGAAAGCTCTGTCAGACGGCCAGTTCAGCACTACGGCACGGTCGGATCGTGTCGGCCACCCGAGGCGATGCTGGTATCCACCCTGTGCGCAACGACCCGGAGGGTGAGGGGCGATGGCCAAGACCCCCTTGCACTTAGGACGTAGACCGGCGGGGACCTCTCTGCTGAGCCGTAGGTAGGGTTGCGATGTGTCGTTTGGCCGAGGCCGGGCATGACCCAGGAAAGTGTGTCCGGCCGAAGTTAATCGAGCGTGTTGGGTAAGTTGGTGCACCCCTGCAGGGAAGAACATTTCTATCGATAGCCGGTCCTACGGTAAAGGACACTCGGAGTTGTATCCTGATTGATACAATTTAGAACTGGATACCTGTGATGAGACCTGTATATATGGCTCTGGGATTGCTTCTCGCAGGGAGTCGAGAAGGGATCTCAGGACGAGGTTTGATGACTTTATGGCTCTGGGATTGCTTTCTCGCAGGGAGTCGAGAAAGGATCTCTGGGTGAGGTTGATATTATTACTGCTACATTATATGGTATTGTTCTACTCTCTTCTACTAACTGCTGCAGAACCCCTGAGATGCTAGTCTTTCGATAGGACTAGGCCTTCTCTCTATTCTGGCATTTCCTGAGCCCAGTCCACAATATACAGCCTCCCTTTGAAAATGTTGCATATGTATGTAGATCCTTGCTTGCTGAGTACTTCTGAGTACTCCGTTGCTTTGTTTACCTTTTCTCTCCTCCTATATCAGTTTGACGTGACCAGAGGACGGAGCCCCCTGAGACACATGCCCCGACGATCGCTACTACTACTACCCAGAGGATGGATACTACTACGAGTTGACTGACGACCAGGAGTAGGATCGGAGGGTCCCAGGCAGGAGGCCTTCGCCTTTCGATCGAGTGTTTTTATTTGCCCCGCTTTCTAAAGGCCTTTCTGTTTCTATTTCTATCTGTACTCAGATATCTGATGCTTCCTGACGCTTGTTCGCAAGCTTATGTATTCGACCCTCGAGGCCCCTGGCTGTATATAAAGCTTGTATGACTTTATTTATGTTTTAGAGTTGTGTTGTGATATCTCTCCGTGGGTCCTTAGGCTTGATCGTGTGCATTTGCGTGTATGATTAGTGCACGATCGGGCCGGGGGCGTCACAAGTTGGTATCAGAGCCGACTGCCTGTGGAACCCCTTTCCAACTCCTTGGCCGAAGTTAGTCTAGAAACCGGAAAACTGTTTTACTAACTTGGCTGTGTGTGCTTACGGGCCCACGTCGCCAATTGGGTGGTATTAGGATCTTTTAACTCCTCGACCTTACTCTGGGCCTCTGATCTCTCTTCTACTCGGGTTAAAATTTTACTAACTCCAACATTAGGTTCTCGTGGTCCACATCCACCCGGTTCTGAAAATATCCCCCCTTGCTTCAAGATTGTGGCCAGGTTCTGCTTACAGGATCCTTTTATCGAGGGCAAGCTAGCTCCACGCTACATTGGTCCTTTCCGCATTGTTGCTAGACGTGGTCAGGTGGCATATAAATTGGAGTTGCCCGCGCAATTCTCTCATATCCACGTGGTCTTCCATGTGTCGCAACTTCGTAAATGCTTCAAGGAATCTCCGCACCGACTGTGGATCACGAGATGCTTGAATTCCAGATGATCTTTCTTATAAGGGCATCCGATCCGCATTCTCGATGAAGCTGAACGTCGAACCCTCAGAAGGTTACCAAGTTCCTCAAGTGCAGTGGTCAAATCATACTGAAGATGAAGCCACTTGGGAACGCGAGGATAATCTTCGTGCGAATACCCCGAACTTTTTCCTTCTACTTCTTAATTCTCGGACGAGAATTCTGTTAGTAGAGGAGATTTGTAACACCCGGTGTTAACTACAGTAATCACCCTTTTGATTATGCCATGTCATCATGATCAAATGCACGATCATCATTTGCATCATAATGCTTTTCAACTCTAACTCAAAATTCAAATTTAAGTGAAAGTGGAAAATAAGTTGTTCAAACTGGAAAACTAAAATGTGCCTCATGTTGCAAATATTCCCATAGCATTTATAAAATGATTGCAACATTTGTTGGAATTGTAAAAGGACTCGAACAACAAGGAACAACAGCAACATAACACTGTTTAATCCTTTTCAATTTAAATAAAATCCAAACAAAAAGATATGGACCCCAAACCAATTTCTAGCAGTGACAAATAATACACTGTAAATAATGGAGCAAGTCTCATATTTTCAAAAGTCTTTAGGACTAAAATAAAAGCAAAACAGAAAAAGGAATAAAGAAAACAGAAAAAGAACAAAAGAAATAAAGCCCCCCCCCCCCCTCCCTGCTGGCCTCGGCCCAGCTGGCCACTGGGCTAGCCAGGCCGGCCCAGCCGGCGCCCCTCCCCTCCCCATATCTCCACCCCACCCAAACCCAAGCCGCTAACCCCCCCCCACCCCCTCGCTCATTCCCCCCCCCCCCGTCCAGAAATTCTGGATCGGGATCGACCCCCGTCGCCCGTCGCCGGCCGGCCGTCCCCGACCGCCTCCCCGCGCCGATCTGCCTCGCCTGTCGCCTCTCCTACTGCCTCCTCCCCTCGACCCCCCTCCCCTGGATCGGACCGGGGCAGAGGCGCCCCGATCCCGTCGCCCGTCGCCGCGCTCCCCGCCGCTGCTCGCGCTCGCTTCCGCCTCGCCGCCCGCGCTCGGACGCCGTCGCCGGGACCTCGCCTCCCCGTCTCATCCCCGAATCGCCTCAGCGAGCGCTCGCACCCGTCGCCGCTGCCTGACGCCGTCGTCCCCGAGCCCCGCTGCCCGTGCCCTACAACGCCGGTGAGGCCTCGGCCTCGGCCTCCCTCCCTTGTGCGCGCACCCCACCCCGCGCCCCGGCCGCGCCCGCATCGCCCTCGTCGCGCTCCGCCCGCGTCCCTGCCCCACCGCGCGTGCGCGCTCGCCCGCGCCTGCTCGCGCATGCACAGGCGCCCGCGCTGCCGCTCCCATCGCCGTCGCCGCGCTCCTGCCGCCGCCTCTGCTCGCCTCCCCTTGCGCCTTGGTCACCGGCCGCCGCCCGCGCCCACCGCGCGCCCGGGCTCGCGCGCGACCACGCCCAGGCCGGCCCCGCTCGTCGCCTCTGCCCACGCCCGCTGCTGCAGCCGCGCGCGCAGCTCTGCTGCCCCGGCTCCACCGCGCCGCCGCTCGCCGTCCGACGGGCCACCGCGCCCGGCCGCCCCTGCCCCGCCCGCGCTCGCCTCCCGCCCGAGCGCGTCCCCGCTCACGCCGGCGCCCGTCTCCGCCTCACCCGCTGGCCGCACCCGTGCGCCCGTATGCGCACCGGACATGTCCGGTGCCCAAACGGGCACAACCCGGACATGTCCGGCCGTGCCACTGATCGGTGGGCCCTGCCCCCCCTGAGGCAATGACAGATGGGGCCCAGCCCCTAAAAACGAATTAAAAGAAAATGTAATAAAAAAATAATAATTAAATAATTAAAATAAATAAAAATAATTAATTAATTACATAATTAATTAGTTAGTTAATTAACCCTGTTTAGATTAGTCTAATTTAATTAATTAGTTTAATTAAATGTTAATTAATTAGTTAATCACTAATTAGCCTAATGTGAGTATGACAGGTGGGACCCACTGGTCCTGATGTCATGCTGACGTCAGCAAGACACTGTTTCGGATAATGTTAATTTAAATAATTAATTAAATTTCAGAAATCAATAAAAACTTTAGAAAATCATGTAAAATAATCCGTAGCTCAGATGAAAATACTTTGTACATGAAAGTTGCTCAGAACGACGAGACGAATCTGATTACGCGGTCCGTTCGTCCGTCACGCGTCCCTAACTATCCGAACTTGCAACCGTTCCCCTCTTATCCTCTGTCCGATAATTCCAAAGACCCGGGAAATATCGTCAGATATTCTCCCGCTCCGTCTGTTACGTGTGATGCTGCGTTAGACTACCCCTAGCACCGTGTATCGTATTTGGCATGCTCATGTTTGCTATATATTTATACTGTTTCCTCCCCCTCTTCTCTCTCGATAGCCCCCGACCCCGACGTCGTCCCCGAGACCGACGCAGCTCCGGATCCCGAAGACACCATAGACGACCTTGCCCTTGCCGCCGAGCAACCAGGCAAGCCCCCCCCCCCTTTGATCATCCCGATATCGCCCATTCTAATTTCCCATGCTTGCATTAGAATTGCTGCTACTACTGCTTTACCTATTCTGATGCATAGCCTGTTCATTGTAACCTGCTGTTGATAATTACCTACATATCCTAAACTGTTTAGTCTAGGCTGGGTAGAGACCTATCAGTGACCCCACTTATCCCGACTGCCGCGCTGGATCGTCAGAAGACCCGATCAACGGGATTGAAGACCAGGCCCCGACACCGCACATCACCCCCCCCCTTAGTTGTAACGACACTGCAGCGTTACTATCAAGTGCCGAGGGTGAAACCTCATGTAGCACTTCTGATGTTAACTCTGTAGAGTAGCTATTCGATCGTGGTCATCGAGGGTGATTCCTCCTTCTCCACTTCCGATACGACGCTGTCGTACAACACCTCAAGTGTGGACCCAGTGAGGGTGATTCCTCCTAGTTCACCTTGACGGATACATCGAGTGGGAATTCAATGAGGGTGATACCTCGGATTCCCTGATGTTATGGACACACGGATACTTGGACTTTACAATGTTACTTGGAAAGGCGGGTCGACCCTGAGGGGTACCCGCGTGTGATGTGAAGGCGGGTTGCCAGTGTGGTGCCCGAGTGGTGAATACGAGGCGCGGCCGGGCATTCTTAACCCTTGCCGCAAGTCCTCGAGACGGGGCGACGGGGTCACATCTTTCGTGAGTCTCTGCTCGTTACCGCAAGCCCTAGTCCTAACGATTTGGATATTTGATCCGAGCAGGCCTCTGGCCTGATAGCACTAACCATCACGTGGGCATAGTATGGGCGTTCTGCATCGTATGCATCAGCCGAAAGCTCTGTCAGACGTCCAGTTCAGCATTGCGGCACGGTCGGATCGTGTCGGCCACCCGAGGCGATGCTGGTATCCACCCTGTGCGCAACGACCCGGAGGGTGAGGGGCGATGGCCAAGACCCCCTTGCGCTTAGGACGTAGACCGGCGGGGACCTCTCTGCGGAGCCGTAGGTAGGGTTGCGATGTGTCGTTTGGCCGAGGCCGGGCATGACCCAGGAAAGTGTGTCCGGCCGAAGTTAATCGAGCGTGTTGGGTAAGTTGGTGCACCCCTGCAGGGAAGAACATTTCTATCGATAGCCGGTCCTACGGTAAAGGACACTCGGAGTTGTATCCTGATTGATACAATTTAGAACTGGATACCTGTGATGAGACCTGTATATATGGCTCTGGGATTGCTTCTCGCAGGGAGTCGAGAAGGGATCTCAGGACGAGGTTTGATGACTTTATGGCTCTGGGATTGCTTTCTCGCAGGGAGTCGAGAAAGGATCTCTGGGTGAGGTTGATATTATTACTGCTACATTATATGGTATTGTTCTACTCTCTTCTACTGCTGCAAGACCGCTGAAGATGCTAGTCTTCGATAGGACTAGGCCTTCTCTCTATTCTGGCATTTCTGCAGCCCAGTCCACGTATACAGCCTCCCTTTGAAAATGTTGCATATGTAGTGTAGATCCTTGCTTGCTGAGTACTTCTGAGTACTCACGGTTGCTTTGTTTACCTTTTTCTCCCCATATCAGTTTGACGTGACCAGAGGACGGAGCCCCCTAAGACAGATGCCCCGACGATCGCTACTACTACTACCCAGAGGATGGATACTACTACGAGTTGACTGACGACCAGGAGTAGGATCGGAGGGTCCCAGGCAGGAGGCCTTCGCCTTTCGATCGTAGTGTTTTATTTTGCCCCGCCTTTCTAAAGGCCTTTCTGTTTCTATTTCATATCTGTACTCAGATATCTGATGCTTCCGCTGACGCTTGTTCGCAAGCTTATGTATTCGAGCCCTCGAGGCCCCTGGCTTGTAATATAAAGCTTGTATGACTTTATTTATGTTTTAGAGTTGTGTTGTGATATCTTCCCGTGAGTCCTTAGGCTTGATCGTGTGCATTTGCGTGTATGATTAGTGCACGATCGGGCCGGGGGCGTCACATGGACTCAATGTGATCTTGGATCACTAAAATGAAAATGAAGAGTCTTGAGCTTTTGGCAATCTTTGTCCTTATCATTTTGAGGGGTCCACATCTCTAGTCCATGCCATGCCAATCATTGAACTTTCTGAAATATTTAGCTTGAATGGATATTAGTTCAATGAGCTACATGTTGTTATGAATTACCAAAACCACCCAGGGATTAGTTGCACTTTCAATCTCCCCCTTTTAGGTAATTGATGACAACATATAGATCAAAGCTTCGACAAATGATAATATGAATGAAATACATTGTCGCTTTGAGAAGTATGTGATAAGCAAGAGCTCCCCCTAAATTTGTGCATTATTTAAAATTTGCGTTTGAATGCGAATGCACAATCGATTAGGATCATGGGTCACTCTTCCATGTCACATACATCTTGGTGGAGCGCTCAAAATGGTAAGAGTTAAACAACATGCACTCATCACCAAGGGTAAACATGATTGATCATACACAAATATCATAGATATCATCATGCAAGCACATATTAAGGCATAGTATGATCAAACACATGATCACATAAGTATCTCACAAGCATAACATACATAGTAGCATAGGAATCAAACGAGCAAATGATTAGAGTAGCAAGAGAGGCAAATAAAACCATTAAAAGACAAAATGCTCTCTCTCTCTCTCTCGAAGCCTAATGATCTATACACTTTCTCCCCCTTTGGCAACAAGTTACCAAAAAGCTTGAAAATGCATAGTGCTATACGGCACTCTAGGCATGATCTCTGGGAGCTTCTGAAGGGGTCTTCTGGCTGGTTGCTCCGGTGTGCGTAGATGGCATGGAGAGGAGTCTATCTGCAAATGCTTCGGCTGAGGTCTGTGGAGTTGGAGGAGTTGAAACTGGAGGTGCAATCGTGGCAGTTTCTGCAGGTGCTGAAATGGAAGTCCTGGTGTCACTGACAACTGGCACTGCTGAAGACCTTTGTGCCCTTGGCACTCTCTGAAAAGTATCTGTGGTAGGTCTGACATTCCTGTCCTCAACTTCTTCCTGGAGCTTCTCCACAATGGTCTGGATCTCTGTGACCCTCACATCTAGATCATGAAATTTAGTCTCAATGATCCTCTCAAGACTCTCTTGATTTTGAGTCAGGGTGGCCAAGCCCTTCTCAATTCTCACAGTAGCCTCAAGCAGATAACTGAGTTGATCCTGCTTGGTCTTGAACATCATAGTAGAAGCATATGGTGCACTGGCTGCCTTTGCTGCTTTTGCAGCTTTCTCTCTCTCTCTCTCTCTCTCTCTCTCTCTCTCTCTCTCTTCTCCTGGGCTTCAACTGAAGTAGTATGTGATGCATCCATGACAACCTCGTTTTCCTCAAATTCTGGCCTCAGGGGAAGATGCTCTTTGTCCAGAAGATATGTCCCAGTTCCCATCTTGGAGTTGATCAACATCTGTATGTGAGGGGCATATCCACATGATCTCTTCTGATCAGGTGCAGTTCTCTTCACTGTTTTAACAATTAAGCTCATCACCTTGAACTTCTGAGGTACATCAAACATGTGGAGCAAGTTGATGGAGTGACCACGGATCATCCTATGATCTCCTGACTTGGGCAAAAGAGTGTGCCTCAAGATGGTGTTGATGGTGGTCAGGCCAGCAAGCAGGAAGTAGATAGATCCAAACTTGTGTGTCTCCAGGGCACTATCAGGAATCTCCTTGTACATGTTGGCCATGGAGTTGTGATCCTTTCTAGGCTTGGCATTGATCAACTTGGCCCATTCAGAGATTGTAGATTGATAGTCTACAGCAGTTCTCCTTCTGGTGGCATAGGGATCAGTCTGTCTCCATAATCTCAGACCTGCACCCTTCCTTTCCTTCATGTTTTCAACTGCAGGATGATCATCACTATGATCTGGAATCTTGGGCTTCAATTTTCTGAGCACTTATTGCTCTTCATCTTCTTGAGCCTCAGGCACTGGAGCGTTGTTCTTCTCAGCAGCAGATATGTTCTTCATTGATCTCTTTGGTGCAGATGGTTTTGGAGCTTGAGCTTGAGTTGGAGGCTTGGGAACAGACTTGGGCTTAGATGGAGCAGCCCAGTCCGTCCCCCATTAGCTTTTGAGTCTTGGCAGGAGGTGCAACAGGCTCTTCTTCCTCCTCATCTTCATCTGAAGAATGCTTTTGAAACTCAGCCATAGGATCTACAAGTTTGCACCATCTTCCTCTTTTCCTTTCTTTCTTCTCCTTTCCAGCACCACTTGTTGGTTGTGCTTGCTCTTGAGTTGAGGCTCTGGCTTTTGACATTGGAGTTCTCTTAGCAGGAGCTTTCTTGTGCATCCCAGGCTTTGTGGCAGCTGCAGTAGCATACTCCTTTTTGAGTACCTTCTTCTTGGAGGTCACCTACTCCTCAATGACAAAATCCTCATCCTCAGATTTTGAGGTGTCAGTGCAACAAACCCTGGGTCTGTTGCCCAGACTATGCACAGGCCTAAGATCAAGATTACAACATCCAAGACAAGGCCAAGCACATGAGATCAGCTCTTTAAAGAACCAGAATGCAGATCAAGAAGACCAACTCAAGCCAAGGAGCAAGACACCACCAATGGAAAAACCTCCTTTGCCAGGCAGGAGAGCCTGGCGAGGTCAAGGTTGCCCTAGAAGCAAGCCTCAAGACCGCCCCGGCAGGCCTGCCGGGTCCTACGAAGACAAAACACCCCGCCAAGGCTTCACCGCTCCACCTCACAGCGACGCAAGTCATCGATCGATGCGATGTCAAGCCCCAAAGTGACTAAGTGGCTATCTTTTGCCACATGATGGCCTTCTCCTACAGGAATCGCCTCCAAATGACACCCGTTCAACGACATGTCATGCAGACATGAGAGAAGGTGGCCAAGCAGCCCGGCAAGGCGTACCGGGCAGGCCATGATGTGACACTAAGCGGCACATTTAATGTGCTCTACCCTGTCTGCAGAGTAGGTATGATAGCACTATTTGATATCTAATCAGTACACAATGACTGATTTGCCACTATGGTGACCCCTTGATCTATAAAAGGAGGCCCATGGCAGCCATAGAATGGATTTGGACCCTTGTACACTCATACGCGCGTAGCTGCACCCCGAGGCAACCCTGCCGGGCAAGAGCGCTGAGTTTCCACCACCATCCACCATCAATCCACCAAAGCAGGAGTAGGGTTTTACGCCTCACGGCGGCCCGAACCTGGGTAAAACAGCCCGTGTGATCTCTGACGTGCTGCGCGACATTCACCTCTCTTTGTGCAACGCGCTCAGCCCCCCTACCGAACCAAAAGGGGCTCATGGCCCCATAGGTGGCCGTGGTTTCCCACGACATCTTTGGCGCGCCAGGTAAGGGGTAGCGCTTGCGCGAACCCGAGAAGCGTACGCAATGCATCATCTTCATCATCATTTTCTTCATCAACGGCTCCATCATCCATGGCGCCCAAGAAGAAACCCGATGTCGCCGCCTAGCCGACCTCCTCGAAGGCCCCGCCGCACGCGACCGACGGCGCCGCGGGGGCTACGGGGACGCCTGGGGATGTGGACGCTGCGGGGGATGTGGTCGACGCAGGCGGTGTCGTCACCACCTCCCCTGTGGCCGAAACAGGAGCAGGAGGCACCGGAGAAGGACAACACCAACAGCATTCTAGCGGCCACGCCCTACGAGGTACGGGTAGAGAGATTACCCCATCTGCACCTCTTTGCCCATCCGAGGGGCACAGCCACGACGGTGGTACCAGTTCCGGGGCGAATCGCAATTCTCCGGCCGTCCCCGCTGCGGGCGCGACCGCAGAGCATGCGCCACCCCCGGAGCGAGTTAACCCAGTCGATGCACCAAACGGAGCCGTTAGCCCTCAAGCGCCTCCACCTCGTTACCATGTCACCATGCCCGCGGGCTCACGACGGCGAGAACATGGCGCAGCTACTACTGGCACTGTAAGGAGCCAGGCGACATAACGATCTACATCATCGTCCACGCCAAGCACCACTTCGGAGTCGATGGTGCGGGCCCAGCTGCTGTTGAGATTTCCGTCGGCAGCCGATCAGATGTATGAGTGGAGAGCCACCATCCAAAGCCTGATTGGTTTTGCCGAAGTGGGAAGATCACATCGTGCTGGCCCGCCACGGCCTCCCGATGCGACGGCAATGACCCGCGCGGCTGGCCATGCCGAGGGGGGCACCCCCACAGTGCAGTCCCCTCCGCGGCAGCCTGCGCAAGGGCCATGATCAGAGCCGCGTGATCAAGAACCCGACAATGTCTTGATGCCTTCCTCCGGCCCTCGAGCGCGTCGGGACCAGCGGCAAGCCCAGGAAGACAGGTGAAGGGAAGGCGCGCGCATCACCATCGAGCAACACCGCGACACCCGCCGCCAGTTCGATCGGCGTAATGGCCCTGATGTCGACGAACCTGCGCTCGGTGAGGGTGGAGGCCTAACTTTTGAGGTTGGGTGCCCCGCCTTCACTCGCGAGCTGCGGCAAGTCCGTTGGCCATCTTCCTGCACATTCAAGCCGGAGATACCAGAAAAGTACGATGGAAGACTATACCCGGCCGAATTCTTGAGCATCTACACCATCGGTGTTCAAGCTGCTGGAGGGAGAGATGAGAAGGTGTTCGCCAACTACTTCCCTTTGGCACTTAAGCCAAATGTGAGGTCTTGGCTGATGCACTTGCCGGAGAACTCCAATTCGACCTGGGCTGACCTATGCCATGAGTTCGTTGGCGCCTTCACGGGCGGCCATCAAGAACGAGGACGGCCCAGTGACTTGCAGCTCCTCCCTTAGAAAGAAGGAGAGAATCTATGGAAGTACATGCAGAGGTTCAGCCGAGTCCACAGGAATAATCCAGATATCCACCCGATAGCTGTGATAGCTGTGTTCTAGTCCAACATGCGCAACCACCGGATACGTTCCAAAATGAACATGCGGTTGCCCCGGACTGTGAATGAGTTATACACACGGGTGGATAAGTGTGCTTTCATAGAGGAGGGAAGGCGACTTCCCAGCAAAGAGGACGGCGTCGACATCGATTCAGACGATGACGATGATGCCACCAGCCAGAAGGAGAACAAGAAACGCAGTAAGCAGCGCAAGGAGAAAGTTGTGATGGCGATCGAAGTGTCAAGCTCACCTAGTACTGGCAAGAAGGACAAGGCCGAAGCACCCGGCAAAGAGGCTGCCGCGTGCACTGACTGCCGGGTGGCTGCGGATGCCGAGAAGGCTGGGAAGGGTGAGGGGCCATATTGCAAGATCCATAGGACCAAGGGCCATGACCTTCAAGAGTGCCATCAGGTTGAGCAGCTCGTCAGGAAGCAGAAGGCTGAGTACGAGAAGCATGATAAGGAGAAAAATCAGAATGGTACTGGCGGGAAGAGCTGTGGCGGCGGAGTAAGTCGCCCCGGCAAGGCTCCTCGGAATCAAGGGGAACCCGCCAGAGGCCATGAGAAGAAGGATTGCAGTGATGAGACCGATGAGGGAGATGAAGAGGAAACCAGCGAGCAGGAGTTCCAGAAGGCCACTGACGCTTTGTGCATTGACGGGGGTGCATCTCTGCACTCCTCTCACCGCCAACTTAAACAGTGGGCGCGTGAAGTTAATGCCGTGGAGCCAGCGGCAGATTCTCGGAAGCCACTCAAATGGTCCCGCACGCCCATCATTTTTTACGAAGAGCATCACCCTGATCGCACCACTGCGGTAGGGTGCTTGCCGTTGTTGGTCTCACCAACAATACGCAACCTCATGGTCACCAAGATGTTGGTTGATGGCGGGGCTGGGTTGAATCTGATATCTCCAAAGGTCCTCAGCAAGCTTCAGATAATGGATGAGGAGCTCAAGGTTACTGGTACATTCCATGGAATCAACCCCGGTAGGAGTCGTCCTAAGGGAAAGACCACGCTGTCGGTGACGTTCGGGGGGGAGTTAAACTACCAGACTGAGAAGATCGTGTTTGACATGGTTGACCTCCCCTTGCCGTACAATGGAATCCTTGGTCGCCCAGCTCTGGCCAAATTCATGGCGGCATCCCACTATGCCTACAACACCTTGAAGATGCCAGGGCCAATAGGAGTCATTTCCGTTCTGTCAGATTAGAAAGATGCAGTCATATGCGTGGACAAGATGTAACGGGAAGCAGTTGCGGCAGAGGCCGCGGAAGCCAGTATTCCCACCAAGGAGAGTAAGAAAATGAAGAGAGCTAGCAAGGATGTCAGCAAGGAATCCGGGAAGCATGCCTCTCCGGAGTGCACTGCGCCTGTCGATGACTTGCCGGAGAGTTCCAATAGCAAGAGATCCAAAGCTATTGCGCCTGCTGTGAAGAAGGTCCCGGCAGGGCTGGCTGGCACTGATGGTACCTTCACTATCAGTGCCATCCTCGATGACAAATAGGAAAGCACGCTCGTTGCCTTCCTGCGGGCGAATGTCGATGTGTTTGCCTGGCAACCATCTAACATCCCCGGTGTTCCCAGGGAGGTAATCGAGCACCACCTTGCTGTCTGCCCACATGCCCGGCCCGTCAAGTAGAAGGTCTAGAAGCAAGCTTTGGAGCGGCAACAGTTTATTACCGAGGAGATCAAGAAACTTGAGGCAGCTGGTCTGGTCAGAGGAGTGTTGCATCCAACATGGTTAGCAAACCCTGTGTTGGTACGCAAGGCTAATGGGAAATGGAGGCTGTGCATAGATTTTACGGATCTGAACAAGGCATGCCCGAAGGACCCATTTCCCTTGACGCGCATCGACCAGATTGTAGATTCCACCTCTGGGTGTGACCTTCTTTCATTCCTGGATGCCTACTCTGGATATCATCAGATCTTTATGTCCAAGGAGAACGAAGAAAAGACCGTGTTCATCACCCCATGTGGCACATACTGCTTCGTGCGGATGCCTTTCGGGTTGAAGATTGGTTTTGAGTCACAGTTGCACAGAAACATTGAAGCTTATCTGGATGATATTGTGATCAAGACCAAGGACAGATCAACCCTCATTCAAGATTTAGAAAGAGACATTTGCTAATTTGCGCAAGATCAACTTGAAGCTAAACCCGGAGAAGTGTGTGTTTGGCGTTCGTTCTGGCAAGCTACTTGGTTTCTTTGTGTCCCACCGGGGGATAGAGGCCAACCCCGACAAGATCAAAGCTATCAAGCAGATTCAAGCACCCAAGACAGTTAAGGACGTGAGGCGTTTGACTAGATGTGTTGCCGCGCTTAGCAAATTCATTTCCAAGTCTGGCGAGCGTGCCTTGCCATTCTTCAAAATCTTGAAGAAGGCAGGACCCATGGAATGGACCCCAGAGGCAGATGCGGCACTGCAAGATTTGAAGACTTACCTTTCCTCTGTGCCTACTTTGGTTGCTCCCAAACCACAAGAGCTGTTGCTGCTATACTTGGCAACAACTAATCAAGTGGTTAGCACAGCACTGGTGGCACAGCGGGAAGTGGATGAAGCAGCAGACACTGCTGGTGTCCCTTCCGGGAAGGAAAGTGAGCACACCCCGGCAGGGTTAGATACAGATCAAGGCAACAAAGAGCAAAACAGCGAAAGCAGTTCTCTGGTCATGGCGAAGAGGAAAGTGGTGCAGCGCCCAGTGTACTTCGTCAGCTCCCTGTTGCAGGGGGTTAGATCCAGGTACTCTGGCATGCAAAAATTGATCTTTGGCCTTGTCATGGCCTCAAGGAAACTGCTCCACTACTTCCAAGCCCACGAGATCACAGTTGTCACCCGTTTCCCTTTGCAACGGATACTCCGAAACACTGAGGCTACCGGCAGGACAGTGGACTGGGCTTTGGAGTTATCCAGCTTTGGTTTGAAGTTTGAGAGCACATCAACTATCCAGAGCAGAGCATTGGCAGAATTCATCACAGAGTGGACACCAACTCCTGACGAAGAAGTATTGGAGACAGTTATTCCCAGCAAGGAAGCGCCCCAAGATTGGATCATGTATTTTGATGGTGCCTTCTCCCTACAAGGTGCAGGGGCAGGCATGCTTCTTGTTGCTCCCACTGGGGAGCACCTTCAGTATGTCGTCCAGATGCACTTTCCCCGGGAGGAGGCTACCAACAATACTGCAGAGTACGAAGGGCTCCTTGCTGGGCTTAGGATTGCAACAGACATAGGGATCAAGAAGCTGATCATCCGTGGAGGCTCGCAACTTGTGGTGAGACAAGTCAACAAGGATTACCAAAGTCCATTGATGGAGGCATACGTTGAGGAAGTGAGAAAGTTGGAGGAGCGCTTTGACGGATTGCAAACAGAGCACGTACCCCGTGCAGAAAATAGCATTGTTGATCAACTATCAAAGTGCGCTGCGCAAAAGCTTCCTGTGGAACCAGGGACTTTTGTTCTCCATCTGACTCAGCCCTCCATATCCCCGGCAACAGTGGCCAGGAAAAGGAGGAAACTGGGCTCCGGCAAGCCTCTACCGATAGATCCTTCCAAGGATCCCGGTAGAAAGCTTATCGGGAACAACTCCCCTTCGGTCGCGGAGCTGCATTCTCCCGCAAGGCCACTGGTCCCTGCGGTCGAGGATTGCACTCCCACGAATGAGGAGGTGCCGCTAGTCCTAGTTGCCGAGCCACAGGCTCCAACTTGGGCGCAGCACATAGTCCATTTCCTCCAAAATGGACAACTCCCCAAAGAGTAAGAAGAAGCTGAAAGAGTAGCCCGGAGGGCCAGTATGTATCAGTTTGTCGACGACACACTATATAGAAGAAGGCCCAACGGTGTGAAATTGAAGTGCATTTGCCGGGAGGAAGGAAAGGAACTGTTGGCATAGATACACAAAGGTATGTGCGGCTCACACAGTGGATCAAGGGCCCTGGTTGGAAATGCCTTCTGGCAAGGTTTCTATTGGCCCACGGCCCTCCAAGATACAGTTGAGCTCGTCACCAAATGTGAAGCCTGCCAGTTCCACTCCAAGAACATTCATCAGCCTGCCCAAGCTCTTCAGACGATCCCTTTATCATGGCCCTTCTCGGTCTGGGGGCTCGATATCTTGGGCCCCTTCCCCCGTGCTACCGGGGGCTTTGAGTTCTTGTTCGTCGCTATCGACAAGTTCCCAAAGTGGCCAGAGGTGGAGCCCGTGAGAAAGGTGACCGCTCAATCAACTATCAAGTTCTTGAAAGGATTGGTGCGCCACTTCAGAGTCCCTGCCCAGATCATCACTGACAATGGCACCCAATTCACAAGCCGCGCCTTCATGCAATATGTTCATGCCCTCAGAAGCAAGATCGCGTTCACCTCTGTTGCCTATCCCAGAAGCAACAGACAAGCTAAGAGGGCAAACGCTGAAGTGTTGTGGGGCCTCAAGACAAGAACTTTTGATAGACTGGAGAAGTATGGCAGGCGATGGATCGACGAGCTGCCGGTGGTTCTTTGGTCCCTCAAAACGACACCAAATCGAGCTACCAGGCATACTCCCTTCTCCCTAGTCTATGGGGCAGAAGCAGTTATCCCCACGGAACTCATATTCGGGTCTCCTCGAGTGCTTGCCTACGATGAAGTAGCGCAGGAATGGCACCGGCATGACGATGCTGTGCTACTTGAGGAGAACCATCTCTGGGCCGCTACATGTGCTGCATGCTACTAGCAAGCCCTGCATCGCTATCACAGCCGCAGGGTTCGTGCCCGGGGTTTTGAGGAAGGCGAACTTGTCCTTAGGCGTGTTCAGTCCGCCAAGGGTGCAAACAAGTTGACGCCAAAGTGGGAAAGCCCTTACCGGGTAGTACGAGTCACCAGACCTGGCGCAGTCCATCTGGAGACCAGAGATGGCATTCAATTGCTAAACTCATGGAATATTGAGCATCTCCGTAAGTTCTACCCGTAAGGCGCAGCTGGCGGGCCCTGCCCGGCAGCTACCCTTTTGTACAGGCCTTGCCTCTGTTGCATGTAACCCCTTGTACAAAGCCAGGTGCAGACCCTGAGCAACAGAAATAAATGAAGCAACGGGGGGCCCCCAAAACTTGCATGCATGCATAAGCATATCATGAGCATAGCATGATCATGTAGATGAGGTCGCATGAGGCATTGTTTTCATCCACTGTTCAAAAAATCTTCCGATTCAGCGATTTATCGCTCGATTTATTGTTACTCCTAGGGTGACCGATAAGATTATGCCTTATCTTCACCGTTTATCATTTGGGCAGATTTATCGCTCGGATAAGCGATATATCGAGAATCTACTGATAAATCAAGCCTATTCCAAGCACATTTTTTTCAAAAAACCTATATTTATTTGTGTTTTGTTGACCTTGTTAAGCAAAATATACTATTGTCCTATTTTGTTTGTCATTATATGAGGATGCAGAGGCTAGGAATCAAGGTAACACTTCAGGCCAATATATTTTTGGTGTTGAATATAGCATATTTTAGTGTTGGGAACCCGGGATTCGCAAAAAATGACCGATTAATAGTCGACCGATAAAATCGACTAATCGGCCGATTTCCGATTAATCTCTAATCCTGGGCTGACTGAGACGCTAACGATAAGCATTACCCTCAACATTGTTTTCATCTGCATTAAGTTGCAGGGTTCTTGCCGTGGACTCGGTCCCAAGGAAGAAGAAATGAAGACAAGCCTACGTGACAATCTCCGGCAAGCCAAACAGATAAGTTCTCTTCTTATCCTTCGCGTTCTGTAAGAAGAAACTTGTGCATATGAAAACCTTGCCACCTTCAAAACTTAGGTGCTCCCATCCTTTGACTCGAACGTTGCTTCGGTCAGGGTGGTTGCAGTGGCCTTTGATAGAGAAGGCTTGGCGGGGGGCTGGTCCCTCTTTATGATTTGTGCCCAGCAGGATTAGCTCCACGGCAACAATTCGAGGGTATCGGCGGGATAGCTTGCCGGAGCTAACTTGTTTACTTGAACATATAGAGGCGTTTCACCTCTGCATGAGTATGACGCATGCACAAGTGCCCGGCAAAGCTTGTCTTTTTCATTAATATGCAGATGAACAAGTACAGGTCTTACAGAACACAAACAAGGATAAAGAAGATTACATTATTTGAACTAAAATTTGGCAAGTGCCTACATATTTTAGATTGAAAAAAGATAAGTGCCCCGTGATGCCCTTTCTTGTCCCTCTCCTCATAGGCACTGCGGCAGGAGGTGAAGAGGGCAAAAGGAGTGCCTGGGCGGAAGCCCGGCCTGACCCTGTTGGGTCCCCTGACGAGGAACCTGGCGAGAGCGGGAGGGCGTGGGCGAAGGCGATGGTGAAGAGATCGGTGGAGACGACCCGACAACCGCCACCACTAGGGCCAGCAGGACGCGGCAGGGTGAACGAAGCTGCAGCCCGCGAGGAAGCCTGCCAGGGCCCAGTTGGAAGCCTGCTGGAGGAGCCATGGGCACCATCTCCACCCCTACACCCAACTCCCCGGCAAATCACCTTGCCGGAGCGGAGATGCAGGTGCAGATGATGGTGCCACCGACTGACGGTGATGATGCAGCTGGTGCTTAGCCGGAGTCAGAGTCGTCGTCCTCCCGGTCGACGCCATCGTCATCGCCGTCACTGTCCTCCTCGTCGCTATCGCTCGAGGAGGAGCTTTCGTCGTCGGTCGAGCTCTCCGCGCAGCACCCTAAGCGAGCACCCGAGCGCCCAAAAACCTTGATGGAAAGGAAATCGGCCTCCATTAATTTAAAATGGAGGACGTGCCCTTCCGACAGGCTATGGGCGCGAGCAAAGGTCTTCCACCCACGGCGGAAGAACATGACATCAGGAGCGGGGAAATCCACATGTACCCGCATGCTGCCTTTCCTGCAGCCCCTCATGTGCAGTTTCAACGCGCGCGGGTGTTCGAGCTCCATCACCCTTGCGAATGGAGTAGGGAGGCGGAGGCCGCCGCGCGGGGGCTTGTACAGCCTGATGACAAATTCCAGAGGTTGGTCTCCGACATGGCCTTCCATCGGGGGAGGAGCGGCCGGTGGGGGCACAACCAAAGCGCCTCCCCATCCTTCTCGGCCCCGTGCACCACGACGACCATGGCCTCGCCCTCTCCCACCTCCTCTTGTGGCAGGCTCCACCCCCGCACCTTCGGAGAGAGGAGGGAGACGCTGTCGAGCAGAGGTCCTCGTCGCCATTGGGGGAGGGCCGGACCCTCGACCTCTCACCATGGTAGGCGGCGACTATGGCAGGAATGGAAAGGGAACGAGGTGTGAAGGAATGTCTCGCACCGCGCCACCTTTTATAGGAGAATGAAGAAGGGGGTTGGATCTTTTTCATGAAGGTGGCCGCCCCGCTCGGCCAGTCCGGCTCCCCCTTTGTCATTAATGGCTCAAAGAATCAAGGCCGACCCCCTGCACGAATCTACGACGCCTGGCTTTCTGCCATGGCACTCATTCCCGTGCCCTCCGCATCCACCACCAACCGTGCGCAATGCATGTGATACACATGGCAGAAGCGCTTAGAGCAGGAAGGATAGTGGGGTGGCAGTTACCGCCCCGTGAACATGGGACATGGGTAGCTCCGCAGATCGTGGCCCATTATCCTCATCACTACGGTTGGCGTTACGCGACGCACGGAAGAACCGAAAACTAACCTGGGCTTAGGTCAATGAAGAAACAAAGAAGATCTCGAGGAACAAGCAGCTCTTACCCTCTCGCCTGTGCACTGGTTTGGTCCTACCCCGACGACACCTGGCAGCGCATTCGTACCAGGCCCGGGGGCTCCTGTCAGTGCAACAAACCATGGGTCTGTTGCCTAGACTGTGCACAGGCCTAAGATCAAGATTACAACATCCAAGACAAGGCCAAGCACAAGAGATCAGCTCTTTGAAGAACCAGAATGCAGATCAAGAAGACCAAGTCAAGCCAAGGAGCAAGACACCACCAAGGGAAAAACCTCCCTTGCCGGGCAGGAGAGCCTGGCGAGGTCAAGGTTGCCCCGGAAGCAAGCCTCAAGACCGCCCCGGCAGGCCTGCCAGGTCCTACGAAGGCAAAACACCCCACCAAGGCTTCACCGCTCCACCTCACAGCGACGCACGTCATCGATCGATGCGATGTCAAGCCCCAAAGTGACTAAGTGGCTGTCTTTTGCCACATGGCGGCCATCGCCTACACGAATCTCCTCCAAATGACACATGTCTAGTGATGTGTCATGCAGACAGGAGAGAAGGTGGCCAAGCAGCCCGGCAAGGCGTGCCGGGCAGGCCATGATGTGACACTAAGCGGCGCATTTAATGCGCTCTACCCTATCTGCAGAGTAGGTATGATAGCACTGTTTGCTATCTAATCAGTACACAATGACTGATTTGCCACTGTGGTGACCCCTTGATCTATAAAAGGAGGCCCATGGCAGCCATAAAAAGGATTCAGATGCTTGTACACTCATACGCGCGTAGCTGCTCTCGCCCCGAGGCAACCCTGCCGGGCAAGAGCGATGCATTCCCACCACCATCCACCATCAATCCACCAAAGCAGGAGTAGGGTTTTACGCCTCGCGGCGGCCCAAACCTTGGTAAAACTTCCTGTGTGATCTCTGCCCTGCTGCGCGACGTTCTCCGCTCTTTGTGCAACGCGCTCAGCCCCCCTGCCGAACCAAAAGGGGCTCATGGCCCCATAGGTGGCCGTGGTTTCCCACGACATGAGGTTCTCTTCTTCCTTGTCCTTTTTGCTGCCTTTGGCACGTTGCTGGGAGTGCTTCTGCCCCCCTTATCATAACTACTGTTGGAGGGACTTTTGCCCTCACTGAGGTTTACTTGCTCTTCAGACCTGTTATGGCTGTCACTGCTCTCTGACATAGCTGAATCTGACCCTGTGAATAGTTGGGTATAGATAGAGTGGATGAGCATCACAAAGTACAGCTATTTTGCAAAAATGTTGAGTCAAAAACTTAATTTTAGTTTTCTGCAGAAAGCATTTTGGAGCTACCGATTTCACAAACTCGATGGCACCAAAGCACAAACAGAGTCTAAACACATAGTTTCGGTCAGACTGAAATGCAGTTCGGTGATTTCGAGATGCTAGGGTTTCACAGAGTAAGTAATTGCGGTCGCACCGATTAGTACACTTCGGTCAGACTAAGTTGTACTTGTGCAATGGCCAGGGCTAAATCGGTGAGACCGAGATCCTCAGATCAGTCGGTCCGGGATGAGTTCGGCGGAAACCTAACCCTAAGTTTTTGCATCAAATCTATTCTAGTGGATTCTTTTGGTGCATAGATTGATCTCATACGTGGGAAGAACAATGGCAAAAAAAATTGTGCAAGAATCAGAATAATGGAGCGCACAAAGAGGTCAAGTCCGTACCCTAACTTGGCGACGAACTTGCTACGGCGACAACGGCGGTGAGATTCCCATTGATGGCGACGGAGACCAGCGGCAGAGGGGCACTAGCGACGAAGGCTACGATCCGGAGACCAAGGGGGCGGCAGAGCTGGGAGGCGCAGACGAGTGGTTTGGAGAAATTTCCAAATTTTCAACCCGCGGTATATATACCCAGTCACTGTCGGTGTGACCGAGTGGAACGACTCGGTGGCACCGAGATGCAAAAATGCTAACAGTTGTTGCAACTCGGTGTGACCGAATTGTTCAAATCGGTTGCACCGAGATGAAAACCTAGATCAACTTAATGAATTCGGTGAGACCGAGAAGGAGTGAGTTGGTCTGACCGAAATGCATTAAGAGGTTTTGGAAATTAAGCCCTTGACGGATCAGTGGCTCCGAGTGCTCCTCACCCAGAGGGTCCGAATTCGACTTGTTCAAACTTTGTGATGTAGCATGAATAGAGTTTGAGATGAGAAAAGCATAGATAGCTAGAGGGAGTTCTTAGGCATTCTTGTCCATCCATTTGGCAAAAAGAAAAATCAAACAATCGAAGCAACAAATGGATGTCCTCGAATGGAGAAAATTATGCAACCAACATGCTCACACAATAAGATGACAAATAAAACATGTGGCAAAGCATGCACAAACACTCTAGGATCTATCAAGCAATTTGTGATGACTAGGTCATCTATATATGAGTATATGGACTTAGGAGTCAAATGAGAACATTTGATCATAGGTCATACTCATCGTTTAAGCACAAGTGGGGTTACCACTTTTACATAAAGCATTGTTGTGTTCACATCATTAGAGTTGCTTTGGCTCAATTCTTAGAGCAAAGCTCCCCCTAGATGTGATATCCCCCCTTAGAGGGATGAACTAACCTTGGGTTTTGTCGATGATGACTTCATGTAGGTGTTGAAGATGTGGATGCTCAATGTTGATGTAGATCATTTGGAGCAATCCATTGGAGTGAGTTGCACTTTCAATACCTACATGGGTTAGTCCCACACGGAACACACAAGGATATCCATAGACATAGAGTGAAATACACATGAGATGATGTCCATGAAAGCATTAGGTTACCTTGTCCCTTGTCTTACCAACAAGATGGTTTGTGACTCCTTGAACTAGTGCAAGATATGGAAGTTGATCGCACTTGTCCTTGCCAAAATGAATATGAATGAAGTATGTTGGCGGAGTCACCCTCAAGAAATCTCTAGTTCTTCTTCTTTGGGACCCACATCAACTTGATGGGAATCCTTGGAGTTGTAGTCGTACTTGATGTAGTCTTGGGAACCCACTTGACCAAGGCCTTAGGAGCTTCTTCGAATGCATCAATCTCTTCTTGAAGCTTGTCCTTGCCTTTTAGCTTGTGGTCTTGTGGTGGAAGATCATCTTGAGCTTGTGTTCCCTTGAAAGAAGTGGGGTCATACTTCTCTTGAGGAACAAACTTTGTCTTGGGGTATTGATCTTCTTCCCACTCAACTCCATTGGCATTGCACTTTCGTTCAAAACCAACACCTTGATTCTTCCGGTGCCTTCCTTGCTTGCGTACAATTTCCTCAAATTGCTTACTTCCGGCAAGGCTCTTGTAAAAACCTTTCTCTATAATTCCCTTCAATAAGCTACTTTCTTACTCAAGTGTAACTTGGCTAAGAGAATCATTAGTGGAATCAAGAGAACTACTAGAGGCAACAATATTGGATTTAACATTGTTATTGTAACTAATAGAAGAAGAATCTTTCTTGCTCTTATTGCTTGATTTTACTTGTGGCATATAAGTAGACAAGAGTAAATGCTTGGCAATGTAAGAAGAACTTTTCTTTCGAAGATCATCATTGATTGCTTTTAAGAACCCATGCTCTTGCTCTAAATTGAGCTTCTCAAAGCGTAGCTTCTCATGAGTCTTTAAAAGCTCTTGATGATCCTCTAGAGTAGTTTCATGAGCTAACTTAAGAGTGTTTAGTTCTTTAGTTAGACACTCAATCTCCTTCTTATCATTGTCATTCATTTCATCTTGATTAGCATGATTAATAGCAATTTCATCATAGTTTTCATCACTAGTGTTGTCAACAAGTAAATCATCATCACCTAGCAAATCATCTTCATCACTATTGAAATCAACATACTCGGGGTGTGATACCTTGGGGCCTTTATCCATGAAGCATCTTCCAATTCCTTCATTTGGTGAGTCAAATATGTCGTAGGAGTTGGATGACACAAGTGCAAGACCGGCAACACCTTCATCTTGAGTATATTCGGAGTCGGAGTGATAACTTCTCTCGAAGTAGTGGTCAGAGTCGGAACCGGATACCCATTCACCAACTTGAGCTTGATGTCTTTGTCTTATGTAGCTCTTTGATGACTTGTCCTTCCTTTCCGAATCATTGCTTCTACGAGAGGGTCTTCATTCATAACGATCATCTCTACTCCTTCTCTCTCTTGGTGGCGATTCATCTCTTTTACTTCTTCTTTTAGGTGAGTCTTCTCCTCTCTTGTAGGGAGCCGTACACTCATTGGAGTAGTGTCCGAGTCTTCCACAATTGTAGCAATTGCAATCATGACTAGAAGATATTTTGTCATAGTAGGACCTTGACTTGGAACTTCTCTCTTTCCTTCTACTCTTGTAGAATTTGTTGAAGTTCTTCACCATTAAGCTCAATTCTTCATTGAAGACTTGTTTCTCACTTGATGTTGTAGGAGTATCACTTGAAGCTTTGTAAGCACCACTTGACTTGCTGTGGAGCTTTTCCTTACCCTTGAGTGACATCTCATGAGCAACAATTCTACCAATGACTTCCGTTGGCTTGAGATCTTTGTAGTTGGGCATCATTTGGATCAAGGTGCACATGGTATCATATTTTCCATCCAAGGCTCTTAGGATTTTCTTGATGATGAATTTGTCGGTCATCTCTTCGCTTCCTAAGCCGGCAATCTCATTTGTGATGAGAGCAAGCCTAGAGTACATCTCAGCGACTCCTTCACCATCCTTCATTTTGAACTTTTCAAGTTGACTTTGAAGCACATCCAACTTGGATTCCTTCACTGAGTCGGTACCTTCGTGCATATCAACCAAAGAATCCCAAATTTCCTTTGCATTCTCAAGACGGCTGATTTTGTTGAATTCTTCGGGGCACAATCCGTTGAAGAGAATATCGCAAGTTTGAGCATTGTATTGCAACATCTTCAATTCTTTCGCGGTCGCTTCACGATCTGGTTCTCGTCCATCCTCGAAGTATTCACCTTGCAAGCCAACACGCACAATAGCCCAAACGGCGGGGTTATGACCAAGCATATGCATTTTCATCTTATGCTTCCAACTAGCAAAATTAGTACCATCAAAGTAATGACCTCTACGGTGGTAATTTCCCTCGCTAGACGCCATACTCTCCTAGGTTGTGAAACCAAGGCTATGATCACCAAAGCTATGGAAAGGCAAATGGAGACCAAAGCTCTGATACCACTTGTAGGATTGAAATTAGGTCTAGAGGGGGGGTGATTAGACTACTTGACCAAATAAAAATCTTACCTTTTCCCAATTTTAAGAGTTAGCGGATTTTAGCAACTTAGCACAAGTCAAGCAATCAACCTATACATGCAATTCTAAGAGTGTAGCAGCGAAAAGTAAAACATTGCATATCAAGGTAAAGGGAAGGGTTTGGAGAAGGCAAACGCAATGTAGACACGGAGATTTTTGGCGTGGTTCCGATAGGTGGTGCTATCGTACGTCCACGTTGATGGAGACTTCAACCCACGAAGGGTAACGGTTGCGCGACTCCACGAAGGGCTCCACCCACGAAGGGTCCACGAAGAAGCAACCTTGTCTATCCCACCATGGCCATCGCCCACGAAGGACTTGCCTCACTCGGGTAGATCTTCACGAAGTAGGCGATCTCCTTGACCTTACAAACTTCTTGGTTCAACTCCACAATCTTGTCGGAGGCTCCCAAGCGACACCTACCCAATCTAGGAGACACCACTCTCCAAAAGGTAATAGACGGTGTGTTGATGATGAACTCCTTGCTCTTGTGCTTCAAATGATAGTCTCCCCAACACTCAACTCCTTCTCACAGATTTGGCTATGGTGGAAAGATGATTTGAGTGGAAAGCAACTTGGGGAAGGCTAGAGATCAAGATTCTAGTGGTAGGATTGGAATATCTTGGTCTCAACACATGAGTAGGTGGTTCTCTCTCAGAAAATGTGTAGTGGAAGTGTAGGCACGTTCTGATGGCTCTCTCACTGATGGAGAAGGGGGTGGAGGGGTCTATATAGCCTCCACAAAAAATCCAACCGTTACACACATTTGACTCAACTCGGTCAGACCGAATAGAAGAACTCGGTGAGACCGATTTAGTTCAAAATGTGAATGTTAGGAATCTCGGTGGGACCGACTGGATCAAATCGGTGTGACCGATGTGCTAGGGCTTAGGGCAAACCTCATCTCAGTGAGACCGATTGCATGAACTCGGTGAGACCAATTTCAGCAATGAGCAAACAGAGAGTTGGTCAAGCAAACTCGGTGGGACCGATTGCACATTTCGGTGAGACCGAAATAATTACAATAGGCACCAGAGAGTTTGCAAGGCCATCTCGGTGAGACCGAGATCCATATCGGTGTGACCGAATTGTCTACGGTTTTCGGCAGTGGCTATGTCAACTGAACTCGGTGGCGCCGGATAGATCAAATCGGTGGGGCCGAGTTTGACTTTGGGTTTTGGACAAATGTGGAAATGAGAAAGTGGCTGAGGGGTTTTTGGAGCAATTTCACTAAGCACTATGAGCAAGTAGATCATTAAGCAACACCTCATCCCCTTTTAATAGTATTGGCTTTCCTATGGACTCAATGTGATCTTGGATCACTAAAATGAAAATGAAGAGTCTTGAGCTTTTGCCAATCTTTGTCCTTATCATTTTGAGGGGTCCACATCCCTAGTCCATGCCATGCCAATCATTGAAGTTTCTGAAATATTTAGCTTGAATGGATATTAGTTCAATGAGCTATATGTTGTTATGAATTACCAAAACCACCCAGGGATTATTTGCACTTTCAACACGCCATAGCCCTACCTAGGCCCAACAGAGAGGTCAGCACGCCAGTCTAAATCCTAAGCGTGCAGGGGTCTTGGGACCATCGCCCGTTGCACTCCTGCACGTTGCGAATGTGGCCGGTGAGCACACCTGGCAACCTCCCTTACAAAGGCGGTTGCTTTATGCGGTCCAACCCGGCGCGCGCCGCTCAGTCGCTGATGTTTGGAAAGCTTCGGCTGATACTACAACGCCGAGTGCCCATAACTATCCCCGCGTAGTTGGTTAGTGCGTATAGGGCAAAAGACCAACTCAGATCAAATATCCAAATCTCGTTAAGCGTGTTATTTTGGAACAACCACAGACAAGGACCAGGGACCAGGCCCACCTCTCTCCTGGGTAGTCTCAACCTGGCCTGTCGCTCCGCCACAAGGTATCACTCAGGGGGGCATCGGGAACCCAGGTCCACCACTACCTGGATGAAACCACCTACCCCTTCAGCCTCCACATTCGTGAATCACTCGCGGGTACTCTACGAGCCGACCCGACTTTAGTCACAACATGTATCAAGTATAGTATGTATGTATGTATGTATGTATGTTTGTATATACCCGTGATCACCTCCCGAGTGATCACGGCCCGACAGTATAGCATGGCAGACAGACAAGAATGTAGGGCCACTGATGAAAAACTAGCATCCTATACTAAGCATTTAGGATAGCAGGTAAGGTATCAACAACAGTAGCAATAAGGACAGGCTATGCAGCAGTATAGGATCAAACCAATAAGTAATAGCCACACTACTCTAATGCAAGCAGTAGAGAGAAGAATTAGGCGATATCGGGATGATCCAGGGGGTTTTGCTTGCCTGGAAGCTCTACGGAGAAGGACGGGTCGTTGGGGGTGTAGTCGACGTCAGGAGCAGCGACGTTCGTCTCAAAGTCTACCGAAGAGAAGAGGGGGAAGAAACAATGAATACAATGCAAACAGATGCATGACGATGCATGACATGGCAATAAGCGGTGCTAGGTGTGACCGAACGCAGTACTAGGTGATACCGGAAAAGGGGGAAAACATCCAGGAAAGTATTCCCGGAGTTTGGCATTTTCGGACAGATGAAACGAAGGGGGGCGGTTCCATGTTCGCTATGCTAGGGGCATGTGACAAACGATCGGAAGGCATATTCGGAATCGTCATATTTTTCTGAGCAACATTCATGTATAAAGTATTTTCATCTGAGTTACGGATTATTTTATATGAATTTTTGAAGTTTTAAAGAATTTCTAATATTTACTCGAATTAATTAAATTTGAATTACAAACAGTAAATACTTTTGTCACCTAGTGCAGTGCCAGCCACAGTCAATGACGTGTGGGGCCAGGGGCTGGTTTGACATGTCAACATATTGAATGGTCAATAGATGAACAGTGAAAGTGCACCCCGCATGTCATAGGCTTAGATACTTTATTTTTGATTTAACTCTTAATTTTAACGGCGGGCCTCATGTGTCATATGCACACTTAAACTAACTAAGCAATTAAACTAATTACATTAAACCTAATCTAAGTAGGGCCGGCCCCACTTGGCAGGGGACATAGCCGTGCCCCTCCATGGCTGGGAGTGCACGATAGCAGAGTGCTCCACCGGCCACAGCCAGGCGCAGCGGCGGGCTCTGGCGGGCTGGTTCGGTGGCGAGCGGCGCGCGGTGGGGGGGCAGTGGCAACCAGCGGCAGGCGTGGGCGGGCGCAGCGGCGGCAGGTCTACGTGGGCGTGACTGTTGCACGGAAGGGCGTAGCGGGGTGCACAGCAGCGCGGGCACGGGCGCGGCTAGCCAAGAACGCGACCAGGCACGACGAGGTCAGCGCGGGGCATGGGCTCGGAGCGGACGAGGCGGGTGCGGCCAGGTACGGGCGGTGTGGCTAGCATGGCTGCAGCGGGGCAACTGGGGCAGCAGCCATTGCGGCAGTACGCGGTGCGGGGCAGGGAAGTGGCGGGGCACGGCGCGGTCACGCGCGGGCAAGCGCTCACGGAGGCGCAGCTGAATGCGGTGACGGGCGCCGGCGACGGGAGCAGGAGGAGCCGCGCGAGGGCGGGTGCAGGGGAGCGGCAACGCGAGTAGAGGCGTAGCAGGGTGCGGAGACCATGAGTTTCGTCGGGAGTTCCGGCGCGGGGGGGGGGGTGCGGCGGCCACGACGACCAACCGAAGAGGGGAAGAGGAATCGACGATGCTCACTGCGGGAGGGGCGGTGGCGAGGTCGTACGGGGCCGGAGTCGACGTGGCGACGTGGATAGATGGCGAGACCACAGCGGATGCAGTCGGAGAGGAACGATGCAGGCAACAGCGCTGATGGTTCCCAGGCTCGATCCGAGGTGGTGGTCGAAGAAGAAGAGCTCGGCAGTCCTTCCGGACATGCCTATGCAGCGCGGGGATGCCGGTGGCCGGGGAAAATGGCAAGCAGCGGCGACGGGCGCGTCGGTCGCTTCACCAGAGCGACACAGAGAGCGAGAGGGAGAAGGGGATCGAGGCCAGGGGCATGGGTGCTAGGGTTTTGGGGAGAGAGAGGGGGCTCTTATACGGCTCAGGGGCATGGCGGATGGCTGGCATGTGGCCATCCACGGCAACAGGTGGCTGCGCGACATCCACCATGCCCTGGATGAACAGAGGAAGGAGGAGAGGTGAGGTGGGCTGGGATGTAGCTAGCTGGGCCAAAGTGCCCAGTAGCACTTCTCTCTATTTTTCTTTTCTCTTTTTTTTGTTTATTTATTTCTCCTCTGTTTTTGCATTTAGTTTTAAGTAGCAAATGAGTTTTGGTGAAAATGAAACTTGGCACATAAATATTGGGTCATATAATGGAGCTGCACACATAGTTTCAAGTCATTTTGAAAAGGATAAATATTTGTTTATTTCGAATGGTTAATTTAAATGTTGTTTGTTCCTGTTTTAGTTATCTTAGAGGCTTATAAACATTCCAAAAAAATGTTGGTTGATGTTTGTTAATTAGTTAGTGAATATTTACAACCCTTTGAACAATTTTAATTCACTGTTTTATGAAATTATAATTTGACTTGTTATTTGAATTTGAATTAGAACTTACTTTGAAACAAGTGAGGTTTTAGCAAAAAATATTTATGATGACCTGGCAGCATTATCAGGGGTTTACTGTAGCTTAACTATCGGGGTGTCACAATTCTCCTCCACTACAAGAAATCTTGTCCTGAGATTTAAGAGGCGAAGTAAGGGGGAAAGTTCTGGGTACAAAATTCTAGCTAGGGTTCTCGGTCTTGGTTACTCTTCTCGAAGTGGTTGATCCATTACATTGATGTCTTCATTTCTCTGCTTTAGGTCATCATGATGAAGCCGGCATCCTTTCTTCAGGATCTCCATCGTACTTACGGAAAAGATAAGAGGGAAGACTCGGGAAGGATGGAGCTCAACACATGTTAGGTACCTAGGGGCTGTCTCAGTGAACGAGGCATAGAGGCATCTCTTGAGTTGAAATTCAAGAAAGTCATCGAGAGCAAGGTAAGAAGGTGCAATAAGAAATTTCAAGCGGATAGGCAATCGTTCGTTGCCTAAAACAGATTGTGAATGGGGTTCAGAGCAATGGGAATAAGGATTGTGTC
The DNA here is from genome assembly GCA_011799875.1 of Thinopyrum elongatum. Taxonomy (NCBI): domain Eukaryota; kingdom Viridiplantae; phylum Streptophyta; class Magnoliopsida; order Poales; family Poaceae; genus Thinopyrum; species Thinopyrum elongatum. The sequence goes on from CM022302.1 coordinate 197,773,318, forward strand.
TGGTACCAGAACTGATCACTAGGAAGGTGGCACATGAATTACATACGAAATCAAGCGCGAGGAATAACTTTGGCCACAGGGGTGTACAGGAGAGTCAGGTTTCGATCCTGTGGAACTGTGGGTTATGGGCCCACCATGTGGGTTAAAAGTAGAAGGAGCGGTGACATCTTGCACGGTCATGATAGCAAGGCATGTCAGAGGGTAGCCTGTCAGTTATGTCGGCAACAATGTCGGTACCAAGGGCAAGGGACGAAGAGAACCATTTTCCTGCTCGTTGAACGAGGTGAACCAATAGGCAAAGTTCTCGTCCATCGGTGGCTACCGGAATATCATCAACAATAGTAATAGGGTCTTGCTGATAGAATTGTACACCGAGGTGTTTACGTAAGTAGGAGAATATTACTGCTTAGATCATATAGATCACACGAAAGGCTAAACCAAACAATGGAAAGGAAAATATGATTATCAGATTAAACAGAACAATGGAAAGGAAAATGTGTTTAAACACATATTTCAGGGGTATATCCTTCCCAAGGACAAGCAGAGCATGATATCCACGACAGGATAGAAAGTAGCAAACCATTTAGGTAAGGGGAGAGGAATTTCATGACATTTCCCAAACAACGGTGTTTGAATAATTGAAAAAGAAAATTTAGCATTGTGCTTCAAATGTTCTTCTAGATGATTGGAGTATCACAAACATGCTTTGAGATAGCATTGACATGGTCATCAAGTAAGGGTCAGATTTTGGATACACAAAGGATCCATCAGGAACAACTTATAGAATAAGTCTTACGATTTCCTCGTGGAAGAATCGCTAACCTTGCTAAAAAGGAAACTATAACAATAGGTCCTCCGGCAAGGTGTGCCAGGCATGACATCGTCTTACTGCGTCATATAAAGACCAATGTTATAACTCTTGGAAATATGTTCAAACTATCATATCTGACCAAGATTTAGATCGGATTGGTGTCAGGATACCTCAGACTCAGGATGCCTGAGAAGAAAAGGTGCGACACAAATTGACGAGATGACATTGTAAGATTCTCGGGAAATAAACTATTGAAGCGAGTTCTGAAACAAGAGTTCATCATTAAACCAAGGAGAGGATCAGGGGGTGGCTGATGGACTCAGCGACAATTCCTCGAGATTTCCAAAAAGATGGATTTCCACAATCATGTGAACAAGAAGATAACATTTGTCAAATCAAATGACATAATGATGTATGCTCGAGGAAAACATTCACAATTAAACATTGGTTGAAAGGTGCGCCCGAAATATGGGCATAGGTAGCATGATCAATGTTAGAATGGTGATTCAATAACCATTAGTCTAAGAATGAACGGTCGACCATTAACTTCAAAGCAATAGGGTTGCTAGAAGGGCAGAATCCAAATAGCACCGTTCACTTGTTGGTACCCCGGTTAGAATCAACATGGGGACCAAGAAAGAATGGTGATGGTGAGAAGTATCACTATACCAAGAATTCTTAAGAGGTGGAGCAATCCTCACAACATCCTTGACATAAAAGACAGTAATACTTCAAGGTAGAACATACTACAAGCTGGAAAGCAAGTTGCATCCATAACATGAACAAGTTTGCGATGAAAGGAAGGTAAGGATGTTCTCGATGGTAACTCAAATTACCAAGGGATGAGGATGGCACTTATCATCATGAATTCGATTGATATCTTGGAAGGAGTCAAAATGTTGATGATGATTACGACAAAATTTGTCGACAGGCTCCACAAAGAAGCAATCGAACAGCAACTGCATCAAGCAAAAGGACTGATGCAGCAAAAGATTATTGGACCCACGGATACGACACCAACTCAGACTCAAGCTTGTTGTTCGAGGTGAAACAATAAGATGAGGAAGATCGACGTAAGCTTAGATCATCGTCGAAAGTTGTGCTCCGGGAATAAGGACCAGTAGCACAATTAACACCAGCACGATAATGATATAGCCAAGCAAGCTAGGAATGTCGTGATCGGGTACAAAGTCATAAGTAAAGAAGATTACTAAGAGGTTTTTAATGGGACAATTACATTTGTGCCCCTAACTAGAACTCACTACTCAGATTTGCCCCTAATTTCAAAGCATGCTCAAATTTGCCCCTCTGTCGTTAGTTGCCCTTATAGAAATGCACTTCTGCGTCGTTACCATCCGGTCAAAGAGCTTTGACCATCTCGAAAAAAATAGCTAAAAAAAATCAAAAAAATATAAAATTTTGTGGGATCAAATATACTCAGGTGCGTGCAATTTTTCTTGCTATTTAGACATACCAGGATCTCGTGGCAAAGGAAAACAATAATTCTGTACATCTTAGAATAGTAAATTCAAAAAAATAGCAAGAAAATTAAAAAACATATGAAATTTTTTGGCATCCAAGATGCTCGGATGCGCAAGGTGTGTGCAATATTTTGTTATCAAATGACAAGCGAGGAGCACTAGCAAAAAAACCAAAATAGTGTATTTTTTCAAAGTTTTTTTCCGAGCCAAATTTTGTTTTTTCCTCCATGAGCTCCTACAGTGTCCAACCACAATAAAATTTTGCACACATCTTGCGCACCCGAGCATCTTGGATGCCAAATAAATTCATATTTTTCTGAATTTTCTTGCAATTTTTTTGAATTTACTGTTCACAGGCGTACATATTTACTTTTTTTCCTTTGCCACGAGCTCCTAGAATATCCAAACAGCTCGAAAATTTGCAAGCACCTGAGTACCTTCGATCCCACAAAATTTCAGGGTTTTTTTTGCTATTTTTTCGAGATGGTCAAAGCTCTTTGACCGGACGGTAACAGCGCAGAAGGGCATTTCTATTAGGGCAACTAACAGCAGAGGGGCAAATTTGAGCATGCTTTGAAATTAGGGGCAAATTTGAGTAGTGGGTTCTAGTTAGGGGTACAAATGTTTAATCGTGGTGCGGACTAGATTTAGTTATGGGTGTCCCCGAGTGACTTAACAACTCAGACCCAGGAAAAATTGGAATCAATGAAAATTAATACTTGATGAAGACCCATAACAAGCAACCTGGTTCAGTGATATTATCGAGATACCATAGGGTAATTAATACTCGAAGGTAGAGCGAAATAGAGGTTGGACAGGTGAAATGATCTGCAGAAGATGAGTACTTTAACTCATCCGAGAAATGGGATCAAAGAAGAACAATATGGTCGGAACCACGATTGCAAAAGACCAAATCACGGATACAGGATCAAATTATACCAAGGAATAATTATTGTTACGAGAAGCTTCCATGATAAGATCTACATCGTCTCCATGGGCATGAACACAAAGTTCAAGGTCGACTCCCACTTCTCCAATGCATAAACTTTCATTCACTTCTCGTTTTCGACAAAGTTGTAGTGTTGAAATTTTATCTGAGGAACGCCAGTAGAGTATAACCCGCATAACCTTTGGGTTCACACAGATTAGGGAAGGCATAGGTTCAACCCATAGGGGCATCTTAGGAACATATAACACAACCTTCAGGAGTAATAAACAGAATCTCGAAAGCAGAGCATGGTTGACAAAAGGAGAGGATACAATTTACCAAAGGCATTATGTATCACAGAAAGAACTCACTAGGTGATTAAATATGAAGGACACTGTCAGATAATAATCCAACAGTGGATATGGCGATCTACAACGGAGCTGATGTGAGTATCGGTACTCAATCAGAGGAAGAAAGAATGCAAATGCACCAGTTTATAGAACATCTGAATAATTTGATGTTTAAATAACAAAGGAATTATGATTTTCAAATCAAGGGATCAGGAGCAAACGCTCTGATCAAGGATGGATAAGTTGAGTAGGCTTATGGGTACAATCGATGGCAATTTGATTGGTTGAGATCCAGTTCATGTTCAAACTGACGTCTAAGCCGGAAGGATGAATTCTAGTTTCGACTGATGATTGCGACCATTCACTAACATATCGAATCAACGGACTCAAAATGATAATGACAAAGGATGTCAATAAGATTACCAGACTTATGGGATTAATCATAAAGCAAGCAAGCAAGAATTTCAAGAGCAAAAGGTTGTTGAGGATTTTTGGAAGATCCAATGGCATTTCGAAGACTTTTGAGAAATACATGAATCAACTAGGGATGAGCGGATACTTGGTAAGTGCGAGAAATTATCCGTACGGGTATTCAGGTGGTAAGGAACTGCAAGGCAGTAGGCACAAAGTATTCTCGGAAAAATAGAGAGGATTTCGAGGTATCTTGTAATAACAAGATCAATGGGGATGATTGTATGAATGGCAAATGTACGTGGTTATCCATAGGGGGTCTATCGATGGAAGGGAATTGCAAAAGCGATGGCACAAAGTCTCGAGAGAACATCGTAGAGTATCTTCAGAATCTTCTGGTGCAGCAGGCGATCATCTGTAATAAGGGGCTCTCCGGAAGGAAGTAATTACGAGAACCTAGAGTTAGAGTTAGCTAAATCATTTAACCCGAATAGAAGAGAGATCAGAGTCCCAGAGTAAAGATCAAGGAATAAAATATCCTAATACCACCCAATGATGACGTGGGCCCGTAAGCCACACAGCCATGTTAATAAAAGTTTTGCAATGACTAGACTCAACTTCAGCCAAAGAGTTGGAAAGGGGGATTCCTACAGGCAGTCAGCTCTGATACCAACTTGTGATGCCCCCGATTCAATCGCACACTAATCATACACGCAAACATGTACGATCAAGATCAGGGACTCACGGGAAGATATCACAACACAACTCTAGACACAAATTAAAGTCATACAAGCTTCATATAACAAGCCAAGGCCCTCGAGGGCTCGAATACATAAGCTTGATCATAAACGAGTCAGCGGAAGCAACAATATCTGAGTACAGACATAAGTTAAACAAGGTGCCATCAGATGGCTAGCACAAACAGGGATACAGATCAAAGAGGCGCATGCCTCCTGCCCGGGATCCTCCTAAACTACTCCTGGTCGTCAGCGGCCTACACGTAGTAGTAGGCACCCTCGGGGTAGTAGCAGTCGTCGTCAACAGTGGCATCTGGCTCCTGGGCTCCAACATCTGGTTGCGACATCCGAGAAGAATGGAAAATGGGGAAAAGAGGGAGCAAAGCCACCGTGAGTACTCATCCAAAGTACTCGCAAGGCAGGATCTACACTACTTATGCATCGGTATCAATGAAATGGTAGTATCTATGGACTGAACTGCAGAATGCCAAAATAAGAGGGGGATAGCTAATCCTATCGAAGACTACGCTTCTGGTAGCCTCCATCTTGAAGCATATAGAAGAGAGTAGCTGGTAAGTTAACCAAGTAACATCGTATAGCATAAACCTACCCGACGATCCTCTCCTCATCACCCTGTGAGAGAGTGATCGCCGGGTTGTCTCTGGAACTTATCTAGGTGTGTTTTGTAAGGTATCCGGTTCTAGTTGTCATGAGGTCCGAATACAACTCCAAGCGTCCTGTTACCGTGGACACAGCTATTCGAATAGATAAACTTCCCTGCAGGGGTGCACCACATTGCCCAACACGCTTGATCACTCTGGACAGGCACACTTTCCTGGGTCATGTCCGGCCTCGGAAGATCAACACGTCACAGCCCTACCTAGGCCCAAGTGGTCAGCACACCGGTCTAAATCCTAAGCGTGCAGAGGTCTTGGACCCATCGCCCGTTGCACTCCTGCACGTTGCGAATGCGGCCGGTGAGCTGACTTGGAAACCTCCATTACAAAGGTGGTTTCTTTACGCGGTCCAACCCGGCGCGCGCCACTCAGTCGCTGACGTCTGGAAAGCTTCGGCTGATACTACGACGCCGAGTGCCCATAACTGTCCCCGCATAGTTAGTTAGTGCGTATAGGCCAAAAGACCAACTCAAATCAAATATCCAAATCTCGTTAAGCGTGTTATTTTGGAACAACCATGGACAACGACCAGGGACCAGGCCCACCTCTCTCCTGGGTGGTCTCAACCTACCCTGTCGCTCCGCCACAAGGTATCACTCAGGAGGGGGGCGTCGGGAACCTAGGTCCACCACTACCTGGATGAAACCACCTGCCCCTTCAGCCCCCACATTCGTGAATCACTCGCGAGTACTCTATGAGCCGACCCGGCTTTAGTCACGACATGTATCAAGTATACTATGTATGTATGTATGTATGTATGTATGTATGTATGTATGTATGTATGTATGTATGTATGTATGTATGTATGTATGTATGTATGTATGTATGTATGTATGTATGTATGTATGTATGTACCCGTGATCACCTCCCGAGTGATCACGGCCCGATAGTATAGCATGGCAGATGGACAAGAATGTAGGGCCACTGATGATAAACTAGCATCCTATACTATGCATTTAGGATAGCAGGTAAGGTATCAACAACAGTAGCAACAAGGACAAGCCATGCAGCAGTATAGGATCAAACCGATAAGTAACAGCTACACTACTCTAATGCAAGTAGTAGAGAGAAGAAGTAGGCGATATCGGGATGATCAAGGGGTTTGCCTGGAAGCTCTGCGGAGAAGGATGGGTCGTCGGGGGTGTAGTCGACGTCAGGAGCAGCGGCGTCAGTCTCGAAATCTACCGGAGAGAAGAGGGGGAAGAAATAATGAATACAATGCAAACATATGCATGGTGATGGATGACATGGAAATAAGCAGTGCTAGGTGTGACTTAACGCAGTACTAGGTGATACTGGCAAAGGGGGAAAACATCCGGGAAAGTATTCCCGGAGTTTGGCATTTTCGGACAGATGAAACGGAGGGGGGCGGTTCCATGTTCGCTATGCTAGGGGCATGTAACAGACGATCGGAAGGCACATTCGGAATTGTCATATTTTTTGAGCAACTTTCATGTATAAAGTATTTTCATCCGACTTACGGATTATTTTATATGAATTTTTGAAGTTTTAACGAATTTCTAGTATTTACTGGAATTAATTAAATTTGAATTACAAACAGTAAAGACTTTTGTCACCTAGTGCAGTGCTAGCCACAGTCAATGGCGTGTGGGGCAGGGATGGTTTGACCAGTCAACATATTGAATGGTCAATAGATGAATAGTGAAAGTGGACCCCGCATGTCATAGACTTAGATACTTTATTTTTTATTTAACTCTTAATTTTAACAGCGGGCCCCACGTGTCATATGCACACTTAAACTAACTAAGCAATTAAACTAATTACATTAAACCTAATCTAAGCAAGGCCGGCCCCACATGGCAGGGGACACAGCCGTGCCCCTCCGTGGCCGGGCGCGCAAGGGAGCAGAGTGCTCCGGCGGCCACAGCCAGGCGCAGCGGCGGGCTCCGGCGGGGCTGGTTCGGCAGCGAGCGGCGTGCTGGGGGGGCAGCTGCAGCCGCCGGCCGGCGAAGTGGTGGCGGATCTAGGTGGGGGCGACCGATACGCAGAAGGGCGCAGCGGGGTGCACATCAACGCGGGCACGGGCGCGGTTGGCCAAGGACGCGACCGAGCACAACAAGGTGAGCGCGGGGTGTGAGCTCAGAGCGGACGAGACAGGTGCGGCCGGGTACGGGCGGTGTGGCTAGCGCAGCTGCAGCAGGGCAACCGGGGTAGCAGCCATTGAGGCGGTACGTGGTGCGGGGCAGGGAAGTGGCGGGGCGCGGCGCGGCCACACGCTAGAAAGCGCGCGTGGAGGCGCGGCCGAATGCGGTGATGGGCGCCGGCGATGGGAGCGGGAGCAGCCACGCGAGGGCGGGTGCAGGGGAGCGGCAACGCGAGCAGAGCCATAGTGGGGCGCGGCGATCGCGAGTTTCGTCGGGAGTTCCGGCGCGAGGGGCGTGGCGCGGCGGCCACAACAACCAAATGAAGGGGGGAGGGGGAATCGATGATGCTCACTACGGGAGGGGGCGATGGTGAGGTCGTACGGGGCCGGGGTCGACGTGGCGACGCGGATCGATGGCGAGACCGCGACGGATGTAGTCAGAGAGGAATGGTGCAGGCGACAACGGTGATGGTTCCTGGGCTCGATCCGAGGTGGTGGTCGAAGAAGAAGAGCTCGGCGGTCCTTCCGGACATGGCGATGCAACGCGGGGATGCCGGTGGCCGCAATAAATTGTGAGCAGCGGCAACGTGCACGTCGGTTGGTTCACCAGAGTGACACAAAGAGCGAGAGGGAGAAGGGGATCGAGGCCAAGGGGGGCATGGTTGCTAGGGTTTTCGGGAGAGAGGGGGGGCTCTTATACGGCTTGGGGGCACGGCGAATGGCCGGCACATGGCCATCCGCGGCCACGGGCGGCTGAACGACATCCACCATCCCGTGGATGAACGGAGGAAGGAGGAGAGGTGAGGTGGGCTTGGCTGTAGCTAGCTGGGCCAAAGTGCCCAGTAGCACTTCTCTTTATTTTTTCGTTTCTCTTTTTTTTTTTCTCCTCTGTTTTTGCATTTAGTTTTAGGTAGCAAATGAGTTTTGGTGAAAATGAAACTTGGCACATAAATATTGGGTCATATAATGGAGCTGCACACAAAGTTTCAAGTCATTTTGAAAAGGATAAATATTTGTTTATTTCAAATGGTTAATTTAAATGTTGTTTGTTCCTGTTTTAGTTATCTTAGAGGCATGTAAACATTCCAAAAAAATGTTGGTTGATGTTTGTTAATTAGTCAGTGAATATTTACAACCCTTTGAACAATTTTAATTAACTGTTTTATGAAATTATAATTTGACTTGTTATTTGAATTTGAAATGGAACTTAGTTTGAAACAAGTGAGGTTTTAGCAAAACAAAATATTTATGATGAGCTGGCATCATTAGCAGGGGTTTACTGTAGCTTAACTATCGGGGTGTCATAGCATCCCCAAGCTTAGGCTCTTTTCACTCCTTATTCCATCATCCATCATGATCTCACCCAAAACTTGAAAACTTCAATCACACAAAGCTTAACAAAAATCTTCGTGAGATCCGTTAGTATAAGAAAATCAATCTTTAATTTAAGTACTATTACAAACCCATTCATATTTTGTTATTTAATTATACCTACTATATTCTAACTTTACCATGGCTAATACCCCCCGATATAGTCCATAGATTCATCAAAATAAGCACACAATGCGACGAAAACAGAATCTGTCAAAAACAGAACAATCTGTAAAGACTCGAATTTTCTCACACTTTTCAACTCCAAAAATTCTAAAAAATTGGGACAACTGAGGAAATTTGTATATCAATCTTGTGTCAAAAAATCAGAGTTTTTAGTCACTCCAGTGATTTTTAACAATTTTGCTACTGGACGTAAAAGTTTCTGTTTTCCAACAAGATCAAATCAACTATCACCCAAGCCATCCTAAAGGCATTACTTGGCACAAACACTAATTAAAACATAAAAAACACAATCATAACAGAGGCATAATTGTGTAAACAAACAAAAACAGAAAAAAGAAAAGAACAAATATTTTATTCATTGGGTTGCCTCCCAACAAGCGCTATTGTTTTATGCCCCTAGCTAGGCATAATGCATAGATTCAAGTATTGTCATCTTTAGTTTTTGCTCCATAGGTTGCCCTCATGATTGATTCATATGGTGGTTTAGTTCTTGTTCTAGGGAAGTGTTCCATACCCTTTCTCAAAGGAAACTGAAATTTTATATTCCCTTCTCTCATATCAATCACGGCACCTATAGTTCATAAAAATGGTCTACCAAGTATTATGGGACAAGACGGATTGCAATCAATATCAAGCACAATAAAATCTATGGGCACATAATTCCTATTTGAAATAATAAGAACATCATTGATTCTTCCCAAAGGCTTTTTAATAGTAGAATTCACCAAGTGCAAATTAAGAGAACATTCTTCAATATTGGTAAAACCAAGCACATCACATAGAGATTTCGGAATTGTGGAAACACTAGCACCTAAATCACATAAAGCATTGCATTCATAATTTTTTATCTTGACTTTAATGGTGGGTTCCCATTCATCATAAAATTTTCTAGGAATTGAAATCTCTAGTTCTAGCTTTTCTTCTAAAGCTTTCATCATCGCTTCTAGAATATGTTTAGTAAAAGCTTTGTTATGTTCATAGGCATTGGGTGAATTTATCATGGATTGCAACAAAGAAATACACTCAATCAAATAACAACTATCATAATTGAAGTCTTTGTATTCCAAAAGAGTGGGCACATCACTAGTTAAAGTTTTGACCTCTCCAAACCCACTTTTATCAATTTTTTCAACAAGATTTTCACCCTCCGGATTACGAGGACGCCTTCTAGCTAAAGTTGACTCTTCTTCAATCCCCTTATCATCAAGTTTAATATTACTAAACAAGTAATTAATAGAAGAAACACCAATCATCTTAACATCTTCATCATTATTATGAAAGCAATCGGGCGAAAACGCTCTTTCTAAAAATTCTCTTTTAGCTCTAAGTATAGTAGTTCTTTTCTTACTTTCATCCATAGAAACATATAAAGCTTTAATTGATTCATCAATATCAACCTTAGGTGGAAAAAAAATTAATCTTGAGATTTTCTACATCATGTGTTATTCTATCAATGCTTCTAGACATATCATCAATCTTATTCAATTTTTCTTCTATAGTAGTGTTGAAAACTTTTTGCGCATTGATAAATTCTTTAATATTACTCTCAAGATCAGAGGGCATCATATTATGATAAGAATAATTACCATAGGAATTGCCATAATTATTAGAGGAATTTCCAAGGAAAGGCCTAGGATTAAAATTACCTCTATAAGCATTGTTATTAAAATTGTTTCGCGAGACAAAATTCACATCTACGGGATCACTATTTTGCTCAATAAAAGTGGACAAAGGCACATCATTAAGATTAATAGGAGCATATTTACTAGCAACCAATTTCATAAGTGCATCAACCTTTTCGCTCAGAGTACTAATTTCTTCAACCGAATTAACTTTTTTACTGGTAGGTGCTCTTTCGGTATGCCATTGTGAATAATTTGCCATAATATTATCAAGCAATTTAGTAGCTTCACCCAAAGTAATTTCCATAAAAGTGCCACCGGCGTCGGAATCTAAAAGATTTCTAGAAACAAAATTCAATCCCGCATAAAAAATTTGTATAATCATCCATAGATTTAAACCATGAGTAGGACAATTTCTTAGCATTAATTTCATTCTTTCCCAAGATTGTGCAACATGTTCATGCTCAAGTTGCTTGAAATACATGATTTGATTTCTAAGGGAAATAATTTTCGCGGGAGGGAAATACTTAGTAATAAAAGCATCTTTGCACTTATCCCACGAATCAATACTATTGCGAGGCAAAGATGAAAACCAAATTTTTGCATGATCACGCAAAGAGAAAGGAAATAATTTCAACTTCACAATATCATTGTCCACATCTTTTTTGTTTTGCATATCACATAATTCTACAAAAGTGTTTAGATGGGACGCGACATCCTCATTAGGACTACCGGAAAATTGCTCTTTCATAACAAGATTCAACAAAGCGGCATTAAAATCATAAGACTCCGCACTAGCGATGGGAGGAGCAATCGGACTACTAATAAAATCATTATTATTAGTATTGGGAAAATCACACAATTTGGTATTTTCTTGAGACATCGTGACTACGCAAACAATATTGCAAGCAAACAAAAGATCGAACAAGAAAAAGGCAAATGAAAAAGAAAGCAAATCAAAAGGCAAATATTTTTGTGTTTTTCTGAAAACATTTTAGAAGTGGGGGAGATGAAAATGAGAGGCAAAAGGAAAATAAAGTAAATTGCAAGGAGATGAGATTTGTGATTGGGTACTTGATAGATGTTGATGGCGTCTCCCTAGTGCCAGAGATTGACACGTGAACGGAAGACTTGATCCTCCCCGGCAACGGCGCCAGAAATTCTTCCTGATTGCTTGTATCCGCGTTGATATTTTCCCGAAGAGGAGAGGATGCTGCAGCATAGCAACGGTAAGTATTTCCCTCAGTTATGAAACCAAGGTTATCAATCCAGTAGGAGGATCCACCCACACTATGTAAACAGCACCTGCACATAACTAACAAATACTTGCAACCCAACGCGTAAGAGGGGTTGTCAATCCCTCCTCGGTATTGAGATGGATTAAATTATATGAGATTTGATAAATAGATCTAACAAAAATACAAAATAAAAAAAATAAAAAAAATTGCAGCAGGTATTTTTGGTTTAATATGATAGGAAAATAGACGCGGGGGCCATAGATTTCACTAGAGGCTTCTCTCGAGAAAATAGCATACGGTGGGAAAACAAATTACTGTTGGGCAATTGATAGAAAAGTGAATAATCATGACAATATCCAGGGCAATGATCATGTATATAGGCATCCTGTCCAAGATTAGTAGACCGACTCCTGCCTGCATCTACTACTATTACTCCACACATCGACTGCTATCCAGCATGCATCTAGTGTATTAAGTTCATGAAGAAATGGAGTAATGCAATAAGAGTAATGACATGATGTAGACAAGATCTATTCATGTAGGAATAGACCCCATCTTTTTATCCTTAATGGCAACGATACATGCGTGTCATGTCTCCTTCTGTCACTGGTATTGAGCATCGCAAGATTGAACCCATCACAAAGCACCTCTTCCCATGGCAAGAAAAATCTATCTAGTTGGCTAAACCAAAGTTTCAGAGAAGAAATACGAGGCTATAACAATCATGCATAAAAGAATTCAGAGAAGACTCAAATAATATTCATGGATAGATCTAATCATAAACTCACAATTCATCGGATCCCAACAAACACACCGCAAAAAGTCATTACATCAAATAGATCTACAAGAACATCGAGGAGAACATTGTATTGAAGATCATAAAGAGAGAAGAAGCCATCTAGCTACTACCTACGGACCCGTAGGTCTGTAGTAAACTACTCATGCATCATCGGAGGGGCAAGGGTGTTGATGAAGAACCCCTCCATGATCGTTAAACCCTCCGGCAGAGTGCCGGAAAAGGCCTCTAGATTGGATCTCATGGTTATGGAGCTTGCGGCGGCGGAAACTGTTTTCTCTCGACTCCCCTAGGGTTTTTGGGATTTTAGAGTATTTATAGAGCTGATAGGCGGTGGAGGGGGTGTCTGTGGGCTTCACTACCCACCAGCGCACACTAGGGGCCTCTACCGCGCCCTGGTGCCTAGTGGGCCCCACAGCCCCCCTATGGTGCACTTCTTGGGCCTCGTGGGTGTCTTCTGGGCAGAAAAAATTCTCCAAAAAGTTTCGTGGCATTTGGACTCCGTTTGGTATTGATATTCTACGAAGTAAAAAAAAGCAAAAAAACAGCAACTGGCACTGGGCACTATGTCAATAGGTTAGTCCCAAAAAATGATATAAAGTTGCTAGTAAATGAATATGAAATATCCAAGATTGATAATATAATAGCATGGAACAATCAAAAGTTATAGATACGTTGGAGACAAATCAATGCTCCCCACCTACAGATTTGTATTCAGAATATGACCCTAATGACTATTCTGAGCTCAAGGAGTCAAAGGCTGATGGCCTACCATGTTCGCCCAACAAGGTGCCTGTTCCAATTTGGCAAGTTTTTATAGGTTGCACGTATCTTGCATAAGGGGTCTTGCATTTCTTCTGCTTCGTTGCACCGCCATTTGCTTAGTTTACTCATCATATATGTGAAGATGCCATGCCCATCCATTATCAATACCTATTCCATTTGTCGTCATACCATGTTTTTTCATTCAAATGATGTTCTTGTGTATCAGACATCCAGAAGGAAGAGGTTGATTGCAGAACTAGAAGGAGTACAAGCAAAGTCCTTTAAAAAGGTGGTGGTACCGGAGAAATCAGATAGCACCCCACTTATATTTTCGATAGAACCAACGCCACAAAATCTAGGATATCGCAACTATGATGTTCGCTGCTTTGCTCTTGTTAGTACCTGTTGTGTTGTATCGCTGTACTTACATTCATATCTGGTGGATTATGTGACATCATTGTGCATTATAGCTTGCTTATTCACGGTTTGTTCCAAATTATCAGATCTATATTAATGGTTACATTAATGTAGAATAAACCCAATGCTTATGAAGAAGTTTAGCTCTGCATTGTTCTTGTAAGTATCTGTTGTCCTTCATCACTGTACTTATATTTTCAGCTAGTTGTTCATGTACCATCACTTTGCAACTTATTTTCCCTTGCCTCCATTTTCTACACATCAGATCTATATTTACTCTTGCCAAAATGTTGAATAAAACCAATGCTACTGAAGAAGTTTAGCTCTACATTGCTCTTGTCAGTGCCTTTTGCCTATATGTTATACTTACATTTATAGCTAGTTGATTATGTAGCATCACTTTGCATCTTAGCTTAAATAATCTCCATTTGTTCCTATACTATCACATCTATATTTAATCTTAACAAAATGTAGAATAAAGGCAATGCTCATGAAGACGACTCTGTGGTAAAATTCTTGAATTGCGCCCCCCCCCCCCATCAACATGGACAAGGGCTTTATAGAGCCGGTCTTCACTACTAACGTAAGTTTGTCCTTCTTGAGCCTTTACACTTTGTTGTGTATATTTGGATAGCTATGACTGCAAATGTTGTTTATTTTTTATGTTTGCATCAAATTGCATTTTCAAAGTTTATTACGAAGAAGTTCATAAACATAAGTTTGTCCTTCTCAATTTTAGTTTTTAGTTGTACAACCTAGTTCCTTATTCATACCATGTAAATTAAACTAAACATAGCAAGTTATCTTCTTTAGCACTGCATGTATGCTTGTGTTCTTGATCTGTAATCCAGTGGTGTGGTGAAACTACCAACTCCAGCACAATGTCATATCCTACTATGTCTTAACTATGAACAATGCCATATTATGTTAATGTTATTTAAACGGTGTCTCTTTATTTACCAATCTGAAATGGGATAAATTAACAATACACTCACCATTGATGCTTATACGTTTTTTAGCACTGCATGTATGCTTGTGTTCTTGATCTGTAATCCAGTGGTGTGCTGAAGCTGGCCGCTCCTGCACAATGCCATTTCTTGCCATGTCTTAACTATGAACAATGCCTATTATGTTAATGATATTTTAAACCGTGTCTCTTTATTTGCCACTAAGAAATGGAATGAATTGACAACATTGATGCTTATGCGTGCAAAACTTGTTATCTGTCTACTTGTTTCTCTTTCAGGGCGACATCACTGACGCTAGGAAGAACTGCCACAATGATAGTGAGACGAACTCATTGCTTGTCCCTCTAACATATATTGCAGGGAAGAAGGAAACACATCTTGTGGATAGCGATACAACCCCAAAGTCATGTCATGATGTAGTGTCAAAGTTACTCGCTAATAGCAGTGACACAAGCTCGATGAAGTCACCGCCTAAATCTGTTTGACTTCTTTAGTCTCAGGTTCAAGCAGAAAGACATGCTTCAGCTCCAATCTGACTGGAACTCCAATCTCTATGCAAGATTAACCAGAAGTACATGACGTCTATTGATGCTATACAGCTTGAGTTGGTGGATATAAGTGTCAAATAAGCGCAGTCTCATCAGCTTGCTCAGCTGCTTGCGCTGCAGCTCCCGCGCAGGGCTAACCTTTCTTGAACTATGCTGGCGTGTTGTCAATTCTGTATATTATTTTGTTGGCGTGTTTATTTGCGATGGTGGCTACCTTTGATGCCCAATGTATGTAATCTGTTGTCTGGTTGCCCTTTATTATCACTGGCGGCGAACTTTGATGCCCAGTGGATGTAATATGATGTAATTTCTTTGTTGTATAGTCTAGGTTTATTCTTCGTAACAATGTTGTAATTTATTTACTGTATATGTTGTCGTCACTGTCTGAAAAAACTGTAAGCTTCGATCAGAGCTCAATGGGCCAATATTTATATAATAAAAATTACGGTACTAAAACTGGTCGGCATGCCAATCGCTATAGGGCCGGAACATGGGCCTACAATCATCTCGGGATTTAGCAGGCCTAGACTTAAAATGGCCCATTATTAGTTTCAGACCTTTAACAGGCCGAGTAAACCGCGTGTCTTAGTTGTGCCAGAAAATATAATGGGCTTTTAATAGGCTGAGAAGTAGATTCAGCCTGAATTGTGCCAAATAATCAACGGGCCGACAACAGGCTAAAATATACATTGGCCCATGATTGGCCCAATGATATGACGGGCCATTAACAGGTGAAAATGTAATCGGCCCTTGGTTGGCCCAATCACATGATAGGCTGGAAGCAGGCCGGATGCATAGTGGGCCAAAATTAGGCCCAACTCTATCACGGGCCATTAACAAGCCAATAGGCAAGTTGGGCTAAAATGTATCCACGAAGACTACGGACCGTTAAGAGGCCGAAAGTCACTACGGACCTGAATTAGGCACAGATGTAGCTTGGGCCATAAAATGGCCGAAAGTGAAATCAGGCCGTTAGTGGCCCATATGTACGAAGGGCCGCTAACAGGCCAAAACTAATATCGAGCCAAGCTGTTAAATGGGCCATTAAGAGGCCGAAGAGCAAATTGGGCTCTCAATGGGCCCAAATGCATAGTGGTTGTTAATGGGCCATATCGATTATGGGCCAGAATATGGCCCAAAATATGACAAACAGTTAACGGGCTGGATCTGATATGGGTCGTAATTTGTTCCAAATTATTGCAGGCTGTTAATGGGCCGGATCTGATATGGGCCATAATTTGGCCCAATACATGGCAGGCTCTTAACGGGCTGTATCTGATATGGGTCGTAATTTGGCCCGAAACATGGTAGGTTGTTGATACGTCTCCAACGTATCTATAATTTATGAAGTATTAATGCCATGTTTACAAGAATTTTATATGGCTTTGGTATGATTTGCATGGAACTAACCCGGACTGGCGTTGTTTTCAGGAGAACTACCATGGTGATTGTTTTTTGTGCAGAAATAAAAGTTCTCCAAATGCAACGAAACTTTTTGATGATTTTTTTGGAATAAAAGAGGCACTAGAAGCTTCGTGGGAGGACCAGAAGGTGAAGGAGATGAGCACAAGACACCTGCAAGTGCCAGGAGGCCCAGGCACGCCCAGGTGGGTTGTACCCACCTCAAGGCCCATCTTCACGTGATTCCAACGCTGAAAAATCCTATAAATAGGGAAACCATCAGAAATAACCCTAGATCAGAAGTTCCGCCGCCGCAAACCTCTATAGCCATGAAAAACCAATCTTGACCCGGTTACGGCACCCTGCCGGAGGGGGAAATCATCACCGGTGGCCATCTCCATCATCCCAGCGGCCACCATGATGAGGAGGGAGTAGTCCACCCTCGGGGCTGGGGGTTTGTACCAGTAGCTATGTCTTTAATCTCTCTTTCTCGGGTTCTTGAGATGGCACGATCTTGATGTATCGTGGGCTTTGTTAATATAGTTGGATCATATCGTGTTTTCCCCTCTCTATCTTGTTGTGATCAATTGAGTTTTCCCTTTGAGATTTTGTTTTATCGGATTGAATACTTTTATGGATTTGAGAGCACTTGATATATGTCTTGGCACTCAACTTGCGGATTCCTGAGGTGACATTAGGGTAATCTATGCATAGGGGTTGATGCACGTTTTCGTCCTTGTTTCTCCGGTAGAAATCTTGGGGCACTCTTTGAGGTTCTTTGTGTTGGATTGAATATTATGAATCTAAAATTGTTTGATGCATATCGCATAATCAACTCACGGATACTCACGGTGACATTGGAGTATCTAGGTGACATTAGAGTTGTTTGATGTGTATCATATGGTGTTATTTTAGTACGAACTCTTGGTTAGATCGATCGGAAAGAATAGCTTGGTGTTATTTTAGTACGAACTCTAGGATAGATTGATCGGAAAGAATAGCTTGAGGTGGTTTCGTACCCTACAAACAATTTCTTCTTATGTTCTCCGCTAGATAGGAACGTTGGAGTGATTCTTCATCGCACGTTGAGGGATGGTTATATGATCCAATTATATTATCATTGTTGAGAGATTGCACTAGCGAAAGTACGGACCCTATGCCTCATTTTCAAGCATTGCAATACCATTTGTGCTCCATCTTATCAATTTCTACCTTACTTTTTTATTGGTCCTATTACAAAAAATCAATATCTACTATCATTACTACGCTTGTATCACCATCTCTTCGCCGAACTAGTGCACCTATACAAATTACCATTGTATTTGGTGTGTTGGGGATACAAGAGACTCTTTGTTATTTCGTTGCAGGGTTGTTTGAGAGAGATCATCTGCATCCTATGCCTCCCACAGATTGATAAACCTTAGGTCATCCACTTGAGGTAAAATTGCTACTGTCCTACAAAACTCTGCGCTTGGAGGCCCAACACGAGTCTACAAGAATAAAGTTGCGTAGTAGACATCAAGCTCTTTTCTGGCGCCGTTGCCGGGGAGGGAGTGCTTGAAGGTATATCTTTAGATCTTTCAATTGAATCTTTTAGTTTCTTGTTTTATCACTAGTTTGGTTCGTAAAAGAAAACTACAAAAAAAAGGTATTGAGGTGGCCTCATATTATTCGTCTTTATCATGTCTTTCTTGAAAATGATGGATCCGAAAATTGTGCTCAATTGATAGAAGAAGAATTCAATAAAATGTTTGGCATAAATGATGAGCATGTTTGCAATGTTATTAGTATGAATTCTTTGAATATCCATGATGTTAATGATATGCAAAGCTACAAGCTTGGGGATGCTATTTTTGATGAAGATGATATTTTTAGTCCCATAAGTTTTGATGAGAAAATTGATTATGATGAAAGCATGCCTCCTATTTATGATGATTATGGTGATGACATGTATGCTATATTGAATAATGATAACCATGAAACTTGTCATCATGATTATAATTTTCAATCTCATGATAGTTATTTTGTTGAGTTTGCTCCCACTACTATGAATGAGAGAAATTTTTTGCTTATGTGGAGCATAATAATTTTTTTATGCATGTGGATCATGAAAAGAATGCTTTATGTGATAGCTATATTGTTGAATTCATTCATGATGCTACTGAAAATTGTTATGAGAGGGGAACATATGCTTTTACATATTGCAATAATATCAAGTTTCCTCTCAATGTGTTGAAAATTTTGAAGTTGCACTTGTTTTGCCTTCCTATGCTAGTTGATTCATGTTCCAATAATTTATTTGCTCACAAAATCCCTATGCATATGAAGTGGGTTAGGCTTAAATGTGCTAGTCATATGCTTCATGATGCTCTCTTTGTGTTTCCATTCTTAACTTTTATGCGAGCATCATTGAAATCATCATGCCTAGCTAAAAGGCATTAAAGAAAAGCGCTTGTTGGGAGACAACCCAACACTTTTACCTAGTGTTTTTTTGTGTTCACATGATTAATCTACTGTATTAATCATGTTTTATAGTTTTTGTTTCAATAAAGTGCCAAGTAAAGCCTTTGGGATAGTGTGGACGATAGTTGACTTGATTCTGTGCAAAAACAGAAACTTTTGCTTCTAGTAACAGAATTGTTTTAAATCACTGGAGCGTCAAAAAACTCTGAATTTTTTACACATGATTTATCTACAAATTACCTAAGTTTTACTGAAGTTTCAGATTTTTTGGAGTGGCAAAAGTATCACTGAAATTCAGATCTTTCCGTACTGTTCTGTTTTTGATAGATTCTGTTTTCAATGCATAGTTTGCTTGTTTTATGATTTCTGTGGCTTATATTGCTTAATATAAATTGTGGAAATTGTAGAGTACAGTAGAAATTGTGTTAGAACAATTATGAATCTTATCTTGAACGTACCAAAGTGAATGATTTGTCTTTATCATACTAACCCATCTCACGAAGTTCCATTAAGTTTTGCGTGATTGAAGTTTTCAAGTTTTGGGTGAGATATCGATATGAGGAGAATAAGGAGTGACAAGACCCTAAGCTTGGGGATGCCCAAGGCACCCCAAGGTAATATTCAAGGAAGATCCAAACAACTAAGCTTGGGGATGCCCCGGAAGGCATCCCCTCTTTCGTCTCCAACATTATCGGTAACCTCACTTGGAGCTACATTTTCATTCGTCACAGGATATGTGTTTTGCTTGGAGCATCATTTTATTTTATTAGGATTTTCTTTATTTTATTTAGAATAATGTTTTATATCTTTTACTTCTATAAAAATGTCAAGTATAGCCTTTGCCATGCTTATTTTGCAATTCTATGTATTGCTGTTTGAAAACAGAAAGTTGCGCACTAGTGCGAGAATTCTTGAGAAAAGTAAGAATGTGATAAAATGTTGAAATTTTTTCACAATAAGATATAATAAATGTTATACAGTTTGGTAAATTTTCAGAATTTTTGGAGTTAGGTAAGTGTGAGAAAAATTGCACTCTTTACAGACTGTACTGTTTAGACAGATTGATGTTATGTTTGCATATGTTTGCTTGTTTAATGATTCTATTTGAGGATAGGACTATTAAATATGCAGAAGCATTTAGTATGCAATGTTAAATAATAATTTTAGTGATTTGCTACAGTATAGAATGATAAGGTTATTGCATTGGTTTATAATAACTTATCTCACGAGTTCTTGTTCAGTTTTGTGTGGATGAAGTTTTTAAGATTTAGGAAAACAGTGATATAAAAGGAATTAAGGAGACAAAAAAGCTCAAGCTTGGGGATGCCCAAGGAATACCAAGATAATATTTCAAGAAGTATCAAGCATCTGAGCTTGGGGATGCCCTGGTAGGCATCCCACCTTTCTTCATCAACAATTATCGGTTAGTATCGGTTGAGCCTAAGTTTTTGCTTCTTCACATGAGTTTAGCTATTCTTGGAATGTCATTTTTTTTGCTTGATGTTTTAATAAAATAGTTATATCTGAAAGTTTTTAAATAAAAGACAGTCCTCAAATAGCTACCCATTTACATACTACTCGCTTGATCTTCACTTATATCTTTTTGGAGTAGTTTGTCATTTACTCTTGTGCTTCACTTATATCCTATGAGTAAATTGTTGAATGAATTGAATATCATGAAGTTGAAATTATATGTTCATATCATGCCTAGTAGTAGCTTCACATTGGGTTTAGAAAGTGAAATCTTTTGAAGCTTGACAATCACAATATTGGTCATACAAGCAATTCATGAATGATTAGTATAAGGAAGAGAACTTTCACATATAAATATATTATCTGGGACATCTTCTATGATTGTGAATACCCATTAATTATTTTCAAACTTGAGAAAATTAGTTGAAATTGGACAAGGAAGACAACCTAATGAGTTATGGTTGTGTATATTTGCATAGAAGTTATATTGTTATGGATCCTCCAACATGTGGTGTTTGCTTAGGATTTTTGCTAGCCAAAAATTCGTAATAAGTAGAGATGCTACTTGTGCATCCAAAAACCCTTAAACCCAGTTTCTTTCCATGAGTGTCCATGCTACTTCTTGAGCTTGCGTTGGTTTTTAACTTGAAGAGGAAAGGGTGATGCAGCAAAGTAGAGTAAGTATTTCCCTCAGTTTTGAGAACCAAGGTATCAATCCAGTAGGAGACAACACGCAAGTCACCGAATACCTGCACAAACAAACACCAAACTGGCACCCAACATGATAAGGGGTTGTCAATCCCTTCATGGTTACTTGCAAAAGTGAGATCTGATAAAGATAAATAAACAGTAAAGTAAATATTTTTGGTATTTTTGTTTTATAGATTGGAAAGTAAAAGATTGCAAAATAGTAGATCGGAAACTCGTAGATTGGAAAGTAAAAGATTGTATGATGGAAAATAGACCCGGGGGCCGTAGGTTTCACTAGAGGCTTCTCTCAAGATAGAAAATAATACGGTGGGTGAACAAATTACTGTGACGACCCCGGCTTAATCGTGCACTAATCAGACACGCAACTGCACACGATCAAGCCTAAGGACTCACTTGAAGATATCACAACACAACTCTAAAACATAAATAAATTCATACAAGCTTAATATTACAAGCCAGGGCCTCGAGGGCTCGAATACATAGCTCGATGGCATACAAGTGTCAGCGGAAGCGTCAGATATCTGGGTACAGATATATTATAGAATAGAGAGATAAGCCTTCACAGAGGCGGGGCAAAATAAAAGCTACGATCGAAAAGGCGTGGGTCTCCTGCCCTGGAACCTCTGATCGTACTCCTGGTCGTCAGACTGCTCCTCATAGTAGTAGTACTCTCCGGGCTGGTAGTAGTAGTGGACGTCGACGGGGACATCTGGCTCCGGGGCTCCGTCGTCTGGATGCGACAAATGGATAAAGGGGGAAAAAGGAAAATAAAGCAAACTTGAGTACTCATCCGAAGTACTCAGCAAGCAAGGATCTACACTACATATGCAATATTTTCAAAAGGGGCTGTATATGTGGGCTGGGCTGCAGAAATGCCAGAATAGAGGGGGAAAGCCTAGTCCTATCGAAGACTAGCATCTTCAGCATCTTCAACGGTCTCGCAGCATTAGAAGAGAGCAGAATAACAAAATGTAAATTATAGCAGTAATGTCATCAACCTCGGCCAGAGATTCTTTCTCGACTCCCTGTGAGAAAGCAATCCCAGAGCCGTACTATCTAGTTCTCATCTCAAGTCATGTTCTAGTTGTACCGATCGGGATACAACTCCGAGTGTCCGTTACCGTAGGACAGGCTATCGATAGAAGTTTCTTCCCTGCAGGGGTGCACCAACTTACCCACCACGCTCGCTTAACTCCGGCGAACACACTTTTCTGGGTCATGCCCGGCCTCGGCTAAGCAACATGCCGCAACCCGACCAAATACTTAACAGAGAGGTCAGCACGCCGGACTAACCTATGCCCCCAGGGGTCTTGGGCCATCGCCCCGGGAACTCCTGCACGTTACGTGCACCGCCGGTGAGAAGACCTAGCAACCCCTTATACAAGCGCGGTTGCGTTCCCAGTCCAACCCAGCGTGTGCCGCATCAGTTGCTGACGTCCATTAAGCTTCGGCTGAAGTGTACGACGCAGAACGCCCATACTATGCCCACGTGATGGTTAGTGCTATCGGGCCAGAGGCCCCTCGGATCAAATATCCAAACCGTTTAGTGGTTTAGGAGCGCGCGGAAACGAGCAGAGACTCACGGTTGATGTGACCCCGTCGCCCCATCTCGAGGACTTGCGGCAAGGGCTAAGAATGCCCGGCCACGCCTCGTAGTTATCTTGCGGGCACCTCTCAGGTCAACCCGACTCCACATCACTTCGCATTCATGCTCGCGCGGGTACCCCTCAGGGCCGACCCGTCTTAGTATCATGGTTAAAAGTCAAGACATAATATCCAAAGTAGCTGTGTGTCTGACACCGAAGGGAACCCTGAGGAATCACCCTCGATGGAATTCCCGCTCGATATTATCATCAAGGTGAACGAAGGAGGTATCACCCTCGAGGTCCACACTTGAGAAGTTGCACGACGACGTCGTTATCGGGGGTGGTGTAGGAGGAATCACCCTCGCTTACCACGACCGACTAACTAACCTACAAGGTTATCATCAAAAGTGCTGACGAGGTATCACCCTCGGCACTCGATAATAACCCAGTAGTGCCGAGCAACATAGGGGAAGTGACGTGCGATGCCAAGTTCTAATCTTCGATCCCGTTGCTCGGGTCTTCTGAGAGTCCAGCGGGGCAGTCGGGACAAGTGGGTCTCTGATAAGGCTCTACCCATCCTATACTAAACAGTTTAGGAGAACAGGCAGGTATCAAAAGTAGGCTACAATAAAACAGGCTATGCAGCAGATGTAGGACAACAGTAGCAGCAGTAGCTTCTAATGCAAGCATAAGAGAGAAGAGAGTAGGCGATATCGAAATGCTCAAAATGGGGGTGCTTGCCTGTCTGCTCGACGGCAAGGGCAGGGTCGTCGGGGACGTAGTCGTACTCCGGAGCGGCGTCTACCTCAGGAGCTACGGCAACGTCGGGGTCTACCGAAAGAGAAGAGGGGGAGGAAACAAGTAAATATAATGCAATCAGATGCAACATAGTGTGTGCGATGCTATGATGCAGTGCAGGGTTGTCTAAATATGCCTCTAAGTCATTTTAGTTATTTTTAGAATTAATTTGGGATTTATCAACCAGTGTGTGCACTATTCATCTACCGAAATCGGGCTCGAAGTTATGAGTTCTCCTACGTAGGAGGTTCCGACAAGGAAACAGACGGCACGATCAGACTCGTTTCATCGTTCTGAGCAACTTTCATGTTTTAACTTTTTCGAGCTGAGCTACGGTTTAAAAGTTATTAATTTTTAAAGATTTATTGATTTTCTGGAATTATTTTTATTTACAGAATATGAATTATGACATCAGCATGATGTAATGCTGACATCAGCAAGTCAACAGTCGGCTAACCAGTCAAACCTGACATGTGGGTCCAGTGGGACCCACATGTCAGCCTCTGTTATCTAACAGTGATTTAATCTAATCTATCAGGGTTAATTAATCAGGTGGGGCCCCACTGTCAGTGTCACTAACTGTTTAATTAATTAAGCTCAATTAGCAAAAGTGATTAATTAGACTAATAAAAGGGACGGGCCCACATGTCAGCGGCATAGATGAACAGTGCCCCGCGTTGACCAGGTCAACTGGTCAACGGGACCCCACCGGGCCCACCTACCAGCCTCACCGAGGAGGCCACGCGGTCGTCACGTCGGAACGGCCGGCGGCGAGGCCCCGGTGAGTCCAAAATGCGGCGGCGCTCACCGGAGTGCATCGGAAATCGCCGTCCGGCGATTGCTTGACGCGCGGGAGGCACCGTTCGAACGGGCGCTCGATGCCGCGTCGAACTGTGGCCGTGGCCTGGCCGGAAGTGGCCGTAAAACTCGCCGGCGTCGAGGTTTGGCGGAAGCCGAAACCCGGCAAACTCGCGCGAGATGTAGCATAGATTAAAACGGGCGGCGCTCTACTCCTACGGCGCCTACTCAACGCGGTGAAAGCGATGGGCATGAGCGCGGGGCCGTTTGGTCACCAGAACGGCGCCGGCGACGAGCAGAGGCGAAGGCGCTCTCGGGCGCTCATCGTGCTCGGTACTAGGGAGGTCCGTCGAGGGCGTGCGGGTGCTCGTTGTGCTCCTGGTGAGCTCAGGTGGCCGTGCCAGTGACTGCGGCCACGGCGGCGCAGTGTTCAGTGGCGATGGGTACGAGCTTGAGCGGCGCGGCGGCTATGGCGTAGAAGAAGGGCAAGGGAGCGAGGGAAGGGGAGGAGCAGCTCACCGAGAGGCTACGTAAAGCCGTTGGGAGCTTAGGAGCGCAGAACGTCGGCGAATCGTCGGGGCTCGCCGGCGTCAGAGAAGAAAGGGGGCGAAGTAGTCCGGTTTCAGCAGGGCCTCCCCGCCTCCACTCGCGGTCAGAGATGAAGGAGTCGAGGACAACGGAGCTCGCAGGCGTGTTGGCTGAGCTCGGGGATGACGGTGGCCGCGACTACGGCAAGGCCATGGCGACGGAGGCGCTCGGTTGCGGTGGATCTGCAGGAGGAGGAAGGAGGGAGAGGGCGAGCGAGCGAGGGGGAAGTGGATAGGGACGGAGAGGAGGCCGAGGGAGCTCCTCCTTATCCTCTCGTCTGGCCTGCGGCGTCGCGGTGTCGGTGCCGGAGCGGTGAGCGCGCGTGTGACCACGGGCGTGGCGACACGGCGATGGAAAGGACGACGACTGTGTGTGGGATGGACTGGGCTGACTGGGCCTCAGGCACTGTGCACTTTGGCCAGTGCACAGTGGCCTTTTTCTTTTTCTTTTTCTATTTTTCTTTTTCTTTTCTGTTAGATAATAGTTAGGCCACTTGTGCACTTTTATAAAATGTGGGACTTGGCCCAAATAATGCAAAGCAATAATACCCTTCACCAAAAACTTGTTTGGACAGATTTGGATTTCATTTGAAATTGAAATGATCTTAAATGGATTTAAATATTCTGTTTTGGTGTTGTTTCAAGTTGTTTGAGTCACTTCTCTAACTCCCATTATTTTGCTGATAGTTTTATAAATGTTCTTGGAATATTTGCCAGTTAATGAACATTTTTCCAGTAGTGCTTGATCAACTTCATATTTCACTTATGAATTTGAATTTATTTTCAGATTGGAATTGATTTGCTTTGGATAACCACTATGTTTAGGCACTGCAAATGATATGACTTGGCAATATTAGCAGCTGATCACAGTGGTAGTTACACAGGGGTGTTACAAGTTCTCCTCCTCTAAAAGAAATACTCGTCCCGAGAATTTTAGGAGGTAGAAGTAAAGAGGCCGGGATATTCTTCCCGAAGATGATCCTCGCGTTCCCAAGTGGCTTCATCTTCAGTGTGATTCGACCACTGCACTTTCAGGAACTTGGTCGCCTTCTGACGAGTTCGACGTTCAGCTTCATCAAGGATGTGGATCAGATGCTCCTTATCAGATAAGTCGTCTTGCAACTGAAGCATCTCGTGATCCACTGCGCGGTGCGGAGATTCCTTGAAGCATTTACGAAGTTGCGACACGTGGAAGACATCATGAATATGAGAGAATTGTGGTGGCAATTCCAACTTATATGCCTCCTGTCCACGTCTAGCCACGATGCGGAAGGGACCAATATAGCGAGGAGCTAGCTTGCCCTTGATTCCGAAACGATGTGTGCCCTTCATAGGGGTGACACGGAGGTAAGCTTGGTCACCAGGTTGATAGATCACACCCCATCGCTTGCGGTCATAAGTGCTCTTCTGGCGGTCTTGAGCTGCTTTGAGATTCTCCCGGACAATTCGGACTTGTTCTTCGGCATGTTGTATAATGTCCGGTCCAACAAGAGGTCGTTCCCTAGTTTCTGACCAATTCAGAGGGGTTCGACATTTACGTCCATAGAGAACTTCGAAGGGGGGCATTTTCAAGCTGGCTTGATAGCTGTTGTTATAAGAGAACTCGGCATACGAGAGAGGTTCCTCCCATTTCTTACCGAATGATATAACACAAGCTCGAAGCATGTCTTCAAGCACTTGATTAACGCGCTCAACTTGGCCTTGGGATTGGGGATGATAAGCTGAACTCCATGTAATGTGAGTTCCCATAGCTTCTTGGAAACTTTCCCAGAACTTGGACGTGAAAAGTCCGCCACGGTCCGAACTGATCTCCTTCGGAATACCTTGGAGTGAAACGATTCTGGAGATATACAGTTCTGCTAGCTGGCTAGCAGTGATAGTCTCCTTGACAGGTTGGAAATGAGCAACCTTGGAGAGTTGGTCAACGACGACAAGAATAGCATCGTGACCTTTCTGAGACTTGGGAAGACCAGTAATGAAATCCATCTGCACTTTATCCCACTTCCATAGAGGAATAGGGAGCGGTTGCAGAATTCCAGCAGGCTTCTGATGTTCTGCTTTCACACGACGACATATGTCACATTCAGCAACGTATCGAGCAATGTCCTGCTTCATTCTAGACCACCAGTACCTCTGTCGAAGATCGCGATACATCTTGGTGCTACCCGGATGGATAGACAGCGGTGTATCATGAGCCTCCTTCATGACCTTGTCAGTCATAAGCTCGAAGCGACGTACTACGATGCGGTCCCTGAAATATAATGTTCCATCTTCAGCAATCGAGAAATCCCTGTACTTTTCAAGGTGAAGCTCCCTTTTCATCAGACCAATTTCAGCGTCTTTAGATTGCGCAATCTTGACTGCTTTCTAAAGATCTGGTTGAATCACAAGGTTATTAAGAGAACCTTGTGGGACGATGTAGAGATTCAGCTTGCGCAATTCTTCATACAGATGGGGTTGAGCTTGCTTAACCATAAGGTTGTTACAGTATGATTTGCGGCTCAAGGCATCAGCCATCACATTAGCTTTGCCAGGAGTGTAGGAAATACCACAGTCATAATCCGTGATTGTTTCCAACCATCGCTGCTGACGAAGATTAAGTTCTGGCTGAGTGAATAAGTATTTCAAGCTCTGATGATCGGTATAAATCTCACACCGATTACCAAGAAGATAATGACGCCACTGCTTCAAAGCATATATCATAGCAGCAAGTTCGAGATCATGCACGGGGTAATTCTCTTCATGTGGACGCAGTTGTCGCGAAGCATAAGCAATTACTCTTCGCTCTTGCATTAGGACACAGCCTAATCCTTGACGAGAGGCGTCGCAGAAGATAACAAAGTCTTTACGAGAGTCTGGAGGAGCAAGCACTGGAGCAGAAGTCAACTTGTCCTTGAGGGTCTGGAATCTTTCCTGACATTTGTCTGTCCACTCAAACTTAACGCCTTTGTGAGCAGATTAGTCAGGGGCTTGGCAATCTTGGAGAAATTCTCGATGAAACGGCGACAATAACTTGCAAGCCCGAGAAAACTTCTGACTTGTTTAACATTCTTCGGAGGGGTCCAGTCAAGAATAGCCTGAACTCGTTCCGGGTTAACTGCGATACCATCCTTGGAGATGACATATCCAAGGTAGGTTACCTCAGAAAGCCAGAATTCGCACTTAGAGTACTTGGCATATAACTTGTGCTCTCGAAGTCTCTCCAGAACAAGGCGAAGATGCTCAGCATGTTCTTCTTTATTCTTTGAATACACCAGAATATCATCCAGATATACCACGACTAATTTGTCGAGGTAATCCATGAATATATAATTCATTAAGCGGGACAATGTAGCTGGAGCGTTTGTTAAGCCAAACGACATGACGGTGTACTCGTAAGAACCATAACGAGTAACGAAGGCAGTCTTCGGAATATCCTCTTCGCGGACACGGATCTGGTGATAACCCAACCTCAAGTCGAGTTTAGAGAACACCGAAGATCCAGCGAGTTGATCATATAAATCGTTGATCCGGGGAAGCGGATACTTATTCTGAATGGTTGCCTGGTTGATTGGACGGTAATCTTGAACCAAATGGTTAGTTCCATCCTTCTTCTTAACAAAGAGAGAAGGTGCTCCCCAAGCAGAGGAACTAGGGCGGATGAAACCCTTCCTTAAGGATTTATCGATTTCTTCCTTAAGCTCTATAAGGTGGTGCGGTGGCATCTTGTAAGGACGCTTCGCAATAGGAGTGGTGCCAGGCTTAAAGTCGGTGACGAACTCGATAGCTCTAGCAGGGGGTATTCCTGGAAGTTCTTCTGGAAAAAACATCCGGGAAGTCACAGACAACGGGGATGTTCTTGATCCCCTCAAGTGGAGAAGCATTCAACGCATTCAAGGCATAAATCTGAGCCTCGGCGTTCCGAGTGATATGAGCTTGATAATCCACTATCTCGTTCGATGGATGTAGAAGGTGTACCACTTTAGTGGCACAATTGATTGAGGCGTAGTGGGCCTTCAACCAATCCATTCCCAGAATAAGATCAATATTAGAGGAGTTGAGAATAATGGGGGATGCTCGGAACTCCAACCCTTCGATATTAATCATGACATCGGGGCTAACCAAGGAGGTGTGACAGTGTGCCGCGGGAGTATTTACTCGTATCTTTTGGGGTAGCATATCATATTTAACTTCATGCATGAGTGCGAATTTATCTGACATAAATGAATGCGATGCTCCTGAATCAAATAAAAAGGATGCTGGTACTGAATTAACGAGAAGTGTACCCATCACAGTATCTGGTTGATCCGGAGCTTTAGACATGTTAACGTGGTAGTACTGCCCACGACCATAAGAAGGTCTGGCATTGTTGTTGCGCTGCTGAGGAGTACCGCGGCTAGCAGAAGGAAGAGCCAATTGATTCTGATTCTGAGAGCAATCTCTGGCACGGTGACCTGGCTGGCCACACTTGAAGCATAGTCCATTGTCAGGACGTGGTGCAGGAGCTCGAGGTGCTGGAGCTTGCAGAGGATGCCTTGGTGGTGGAGGAGGCAGACGAGGTGCAGCATAGGAAGGCCTGCGTACTGGGGCTGCTGGACGGTACATGCTCTGAGGTATCCAGACGCGGCGCTTCTGCAAAGACAAGCCTGAAGGTGAGCCCGCCTCACGAGTGCGTCTGGTCGCTTCTTTATGTTTCTTCAATCCAGTCTCGACCATAATAGCCTTATTCACCAAGGTGGCGAAATCAGGGTAGTCTTGAACAAGCAGGGCTAACTGGATGTCATGATGCAGTCCTTCACGGAACTTCTCCTGCCTTCGTTCATCAGTAGGAATGTCCTCTTCAGCATAGCGAGACAAGTCAAGAAACTCACGCTGATAGACTTCCATAGTCTTGTTGCCCTGAACAAGACTACGGAACTCGGCCTTCTTCCTAGCAATAACAGCTAGAGGAATGTAGCGGGCACGGAAAGCAATCTTGAACTCTGCCCAAGTGACGACAGTACCAGGTGGCAGGGTCTGTCGGTGAGTGGCCCACCATTGTGATGCGGGACCCTTCAGAAGGTATGTCGCAAAGGTAACATAGTTGACCGGGGTAACACCAGCAGACTCCATCTCATGGGAGATGTCACACAGCCAGTCATCTGCATCCAATGGGTTGACTGTGTTGCGGAAAAACGACGGACTGAGTCGCATAAACTCTGGCAAGGTGATGGAAGGTGGCGGCTGGTCGGCATTGGGACGGGGGAATTGCTGCATAATCCCCGTCATGAATTGGCGGTTGAGTTCAAATTGTTGCATCATCACAGCCATATAGTCAGGCGGTGGCGGCAGAGGTGGATTGTTATCTGCCATCCTGCTAAATCAACAGGGGTAGTTTAGCAGAAGCCAATGCGAGTGTTTAGCGACATGCATGATGTAACGCGACGTTATTGAAAGAGTGCAATAGATGCTAAGGGTAGTCATTAAGACATACAGATCCTTACACAGTCGGTTACAATTGGGCAGCATAACGGCGCAAATTGAAAAGCTAGACACACTAGGCGGCGCGCAGGCACGCGGTAAGGAAGTACACAACGAGACATAGCAAAGGCTACATCAACGTCGGAGAAAACCACTGAAACGGGGTAGCTGCAAGTGCGGACGATGGACATTCGTCGCAGAAGGATCCTGCGCTCCATGTGCACTATGATGCAGAACCCAGTCTCGAACTATAAGAAGAGGTCCACGTGCAGGCGTGTGACCTCCCACAGCAGGCCAATCGATCCCTAATGGCATCTTGGTCCTGCTCGGGTAAAGAATGTGCTCCGGATGTATCCCTGCACGAACAGCTGGTAGCAACTGCGTCATAGCCTCGTAGAGTCGTGCTCGAGTGGCGAACAACTCGACCGCAAGAGCCCGAACAGTGCGATCCAGAGCCTGAGTACAGTGAATCAGAACTCGCTGATCGTAACGATGAGGCTCGTAAGGGGCATAGACAGCTGTGTAGTATCCAGTAGCATCTCCAGCAGGGGCGTACGGAATGTACCGATACTCAGAGACATCCAAGTCAGCACTGAACTGTCCTCGAAGACGTGCGACAGCAGAGTAGGCGGCATCATGGACTGCCATCTCGATCGTCACGCCGATACCGTGAAAATGGTGTAGCTCAGTGTCGGAGTCATCCTGCTGATCGTAGATGCGAACATCAGCATAGTACTGCTCCTGGTTGAACTCACGATAAACCTCGTAGACCATGTACTCGGGGCACCAGCGGTATCCCAGCCTGATCAAGAGGGCGATCAGAACAGCT
Source organism: Thinopyrum elongatum (assembly GCA_011799875.1). Classification (NCBI taxonomy): domain Eukaryota; kingdom Viridiplantae; phylum Streptophyta; class Magnoliopsida; order Poales; family Poaceae; genus Thinopyrum; species Thinopyrum elongatum. Next base: position 197,804,813 of record CM022302.1, read on the forward strand.
GGAAACCCAGGGACGTCTCGAGCACAGGTGCGAAGCACAAGCTGTGTCGCAGGGCGAGGTGGAAACAGACGGTCCATCTGAAATAAGAAGATTCAGGATTGTCATTCAACGAGAAACATAACAGATCTCGAATGGAAAGATTAAACAAAACAATGGAAAGGAAAATGATTATCAGACTAATCAGATCAAAGACAGGGAAATCGCACTGAATCCAGCTCTCCGGGTGGATAGAATTATCGGGATCCTAAGTGTCGGTGTTAGTAAAAAAAAATTTAAACCAGAATAGAAGAGAGATCAGAGTCCCAGAGTAAAGACGAGGAATAAAAGATCCTAATACCACCCAATTGGCGACGTGGGCCCGTAAGCCACACAGCCAAGTTAGTAAAACAGTTTTCGACCACTAGACTCAACTTCGGCCAAAGAGTTGGAAAGGGGGACTCCTAGAGGCAGTCGGCTCTGATACCAACCTGTGACGACCCCGGCTTAATCGTGCACTAATCATACACGCAAATGCACACGATCAAGCCTAAGGACTCACTTGAAGATATCACAACACAACTCTAAAACATAAATAAATTCATACAAGCTTAATATTACAAGCCAGGGCCTTGAGGGCTCGAATACATAGCTCGATGGCATACAAGTGTCAGCGGAAGCATCAGATATCTGGGTACAGATATATTATAGAATAGAGAGATAAGCCTTCACAGAGGCGGGGCAAAATAAAAGCTACGATTGAAAAGGCGTGGGCCTCCTGCCCTGGACCCTCCGATCCTACTCCTGGTCGTCAGACGGCTCCTCGTAGTAGTAGTACTCTCTGGGCTGGTAGTAGTAGTGGACGTTGACGGGGACATTTGGCTCCGGGGCTCCGTCGTCTGGATGCGACAAATGGATAAAGGGGCAAAAAGGAAAATAAAGCAAACGTGAGTACTCATCCGAAGTACTTAGCAAGCAAGGATCTACACTACATATGCAATATTTTCAAAAGGGGCTGTATATGTGGGCTGGGCTGCAGAAATGCCAGAATAGAGGGGGAAAGCCTAGTCCTATCGAAGACTAGCATCTTCAGCATCTTCAACGGTCTCGCAGCATTAGAAGAGAGCAGAATAACATAATGTAAATTATAGCAGTAATGTCATCAACCTCGGCCAGAGATTCTTTCTCGACTCCCTACGAGAAAGCAATCCTAGAGCCGTACTATCCAGTTCTCATTTCAAGTCATGTTCTAGTTGTACCGATCGGGATACAACTCCGAGTGTCCGTTACCGTAGGACAGGCTATCGATAGAAGTTTCTTCCCTGCAGGGGTGCACCAACTTACCCACCACGCTCGCTTAACTCCGGCCGGACACACTTTTCTGGGTCATGCCCGGCCTCGGTTATGCAACACGCCGCAACCCGACCAAATACTTAACAGAGAGGTCAGCACGCCGGACTAACCTAGGCCCCCAGGGGTCTTGGGCCATCACCCCGGGAACTCCTGCACGTTACGTGCACCGCCGGTGAGCAGACCTAGCAACCCCTTATACAAGCACGGTTGTGTTCCCAGTCCAACCCAGCGTGTGCCGCATCAGTTGCTGACGTCCATTAAGTTTCGGCTGAAGTGTACGACGCAGAACGCCCATACTATGCCCACGTGATGGTTAGTGCTATCGGGCCAGAGGCCCCTCGGATCAAATATCCAAACCGTTTAGTGGTTTAGGAGCGCACGGAAACGAGCAGAGACTCACGATTGATGTGACCCCGTCACCCCGTCTCGAGGACTTGCGGCAAGGGCTAAGAATGCCCAGCCACGCCTCGTAGTTATCTCGCGGGCACCTCTCAGGTCAACCCGACTCCACATCACTTCGCATTCATGCTCGCGCGGGTACCCCTCAGGGCCGACCCGTCTTTAGTATCATGGTTCAAAGTCAAGTCATAATATCCAAAGTAGTTGTGTGTCTGACACCGAAGGGTACCCTGAGGAATCACCCTCGATGGAATTCCCGCTCGATATTATCATCAAGGTGAACGAAGGAGGTATCACCCTCGAGGTCCACACTTGAGAAGTTGCACGACGACGTCATTATCGGGGGTGGTGTAGGAGGAATCACCCTCGCTTACCACGACCGACTAACTAACCTACAAGGTTATCATCAAAAGTGTTGACGAGGTATCACCCTCGACACTCGATAATAACCCAGTAGTGCCGAGCAACATAGGGGAAGTGACATGCAGTGCCAGGTTCTAATCTTCGATCCCGTTGCTCGGGTCTTCTGAGAGTCCAGCGGGGGAGTCGGGACAAGTGGGTCTCTGATAAGGCTCTACCCATCCTATACTAAACAGTTTAGGAGAACAGGCAGGTATCAAAAGTAGGCTACAATAAGACAGGCTATGCAGCAGATGTAGGACAACATTAGCAGCAGTAACTTCTAATGCAAGCATAAGAGAGAAGAGAGTGGGCGATATCGAAATGCTCAAAATGGGGGTGCTTGCCTGTCTGCTTGACGGCAAGGGCAGGGTCATCGGGGACGTAGTCGTACTCCAGAGCGGCGTCTGCCTCAGGAGCTACGGCAACGTCGGGGTCTACCGAAAGAGAAGAGGGGGAGGAAACAAGTAAATATAATGCAATCAGATGCAACATAGTGCGTGCGATGCTATGATGCAGTGCAGGGTTGTCTAAATATGCCTCTAAGTCATTTTAGTTATTTTTAGAATTAATCTGGGATTTATCAACTGGAGTGTGCACTATTCATCTACCAAAATCGGGCTCAGAGTTACGAGTTCTCCTACGTAGGAGGTTCCGACAAGGAAACAGACGACACGATCAGACTCGTTTCGTCGTTCTGAGCAACTTTCATGTTTTAACTTTTTCGATCTGAGCTACGGTTTAAAAGTTATTAAATATTAAAGATTTATTGATTTTCTGGAATTATTTTTATTTACAGAAAATGAATTATGATGTCAGCATGATGTAATGCAGACATCAGCAAGTCAACAGTCGGCTGACCAGTCAAACCTGACATGTGGGTCCAGTGGGACCCACATGTGAGCCTCTGTTATCTAACAGTGATTTAATCTAATCTATCAGGGTTAATAAATCAGGTGGGGCCCCACTGTCAGTGTCACTAACTGTTTAATTAATTAAGCTCAATTAGCAAAAGTGATTAATTAGACTAATAAAAGGGACGGGCCCACATGTCAGCGGCACAGATGAACAGTGCCCCCGCGTTGACCAGGTCAACTGGTCAACGGGACCCCACCGGGCCCACCTGCCAGCCTCACCGAGGAGGCCACGCGGTCGCCACGTCGGAACGGCCGGCGGCAAGGCCCCGGCGAGTCCAAAATGCGGCAGCGCTCACCGGAGTGCATCGGAAATCGCCGTCCGGCGATCGTTTGACGCGTGGAGGCACTGTTCGAACGGGCGCTCGATGCCGCGTCGAACTGTGGCCGTGGCCTGGCCGGAAGTGGCCGTAAAACTCGCCGGCGTCGAGGTTTGGCGGAAGCCGAAACCCGACGAACTCGCGCGCGACGTAGCATAGATTAAAACGGGCGGCGCTCTACTCCTACGGCGCCTACTCAACGCGGTGAAAGCGATGGGCATGAGCGCGGGGCCGTTTGGTCGCCGGAACGGCGCCGGCGACGAGCAGAGGCGAAGGCGCTCTCGGGCGCTCGTCGTGCTCGGTACTAGGCAAGTCGGTCGAGGGCGTGCGGGTGCTTGTTGTGCTCCTGGGAGAACCAGGAGCCCAACGGTGAGCTCAGGTGGCCGTGCCAGTGACTGCGGCTACGGTGGCGCAGTGTTCAGCGGCGACGGGTACGAGCTTGAGCGGCGCGGCGGCTATGGTGTAGAAGAAGGGCAAGGGAGCGAGGGAAGGGGAGGAGCAGCTCACCGAGAGGCTACGTAATGCCGTCGGGAGCTTAGGAGCGCAGAACGTCGGCGAATCGTCGGGGCTCGCCGGCGTCAGAGAAGAAAGGGGGCGAAGTAGTCCGGTTTCAGCAGGGCCTCCCCGCCTCCACTCGTGGTCAGAGACAAAGGAGTCGAGGACGGCGAAGCTCGCAGGCGTGTTGGCTGAGCTCATGGACGATGGTGGCCGCGACTACGGCAAGGACATGGCGACGGAGGCGCTCGGTTGCGGTGGATCTGGAGGAGAAGGAAGGAGGGAGAGGGCGAGCGAGCGAGGGGGAAGTGGATAGGGACGGAGAGGAGGCCGAGGGAGCTCCTCCTTATCCTCTCGTCTGGCCTGCGGCGTCGCGGTGTCGGCGCAGGAGCGGTGAGCGCGCGTGTGACCACGGGCGTGGCGACACGGCGATGGAAAGGACGACGACTGTGTAAGGGATGGACTGGGCTGACTGGGCCTCACGCACTGTGCACTTTGGCCAGTGCACAGTGGCCTTTTTCTTTTTATTTTTTTGTTTTTCTTTTTCTTTTCTGTTAGATAATAGTTAGGCCACTTGTGCACTTTTTGAAAATGAGGGACTTGGCCCAAATAATGCAAAGCAATAATACCCTTCACCAAAAACTTGTTTGGACAGATTTGGATTTCATTTGAAATTGAAATGATCTTAAACGGATTTAAATATTCTGTTTTGGTGCTGTTTAAAGTTGTGTGAGTCACTTATCTAACTCCCATTATTTTGCTGATAGTTTTATAAATGTTCCTGGAATATTTGCCAGTTAATGAACATTTTTCCAACAGTGCCTGATCAATTTCATATTTCACTTATGAATTTGAATTGATTTTCAGATTGGAATTGATTTGCTTTGGATAACCACTATGTTTAGGCACTGCAAATGATATGACTTGGCAATATTAGCAGCTGATCACAGTGGTAGTTACACAGGGGTGTTACAATTACTGCCGAGCAATTGATAGAAAAGCGCAAAATTATGACGATATCTAAGGCAATGATCATGAATATAGGCATCACGTCCGTGTCAAGTAGACCAAAACAATTCTGCATCTACTACTATTACTCCACACATTGACCGACTCCTGCCTGCATCTAGAGTATTAAGTTCATGAAGAACAGAGTAACGCATTAAGAAGATGACATGATGTAGAGGAATTAACTCAAGCAATATGATGAAAACCCCATCTTTTTATCCTCGATGGTAACAATACAATACGTGCCTTGCTGCCCCTACTGTCACTGGGAATGGACACCGCAAGATTGAACCCAAAGTTAAGCACTTCTCCCATTGCAAGAAAAACCAATCTAGTTGGCCAAACTAAATCGATAGTTCGAAGAGACTTGCACAGATATCAAATCATGCATAATAGAATTCAGAGAAGATTCAAATAATATCCATAGATAAGCTAATCATAAATCCACAATTCATCGGATCTCGGCAAACACACCGCAAAAAAGTATTACATCGAATAGATCTCCAAAACATCGAGGAGAACGTGGTATTGAGAATCAAAGAGAGAGAAGAAGCCATCTAGCTACTAGCTATGGACCCGTAGGTCTGAGGTAAACTACTCACGCTTCATCGGAAGGGCAAAGGTGTTGATGTAGAAGCCCTCCGTGATCGAATCCCCCTCCGACAGGACGCCGGAAAAGGCCCCTAGATGGGATCTCACGGGTACAGAAGGTTGCGGCGGTGGAAAAGTCTGTTCGTGGATGCCTCTGGTGGTTTGGGCATATAAGAGTATATATAGACGAAAGAATTAGGTCAGGAGACGCACGAGAGGCCCACAAGGGTGGGGGCGCGCCCTACCTCTTGGGCGCGCCCTCAGTCCTTGTGGCTTCCTCGTGGCTTCTCTGACTTGCACTCCAAGTCCTCTGGTTTCCTTTTGGTCCAAGAAAGATCATCGCAAAAGTTTTATTCCGTTTGGACTCCGTTTGGTATTCCTTTTCTGCGAAACTCAAAAACAGGGGAAAAAACAGGAACTGACACTGGGCTCTAGGTTAATAGGTTAGTCCCAAAAATAATATAAAATAGCATATTAATGCATATAAAACATCCAAAACAGATAATATAATAGCATGGAACAATCAAAAATTATAGATACGTTGGAGACGTATCAAGCATCCCCAAGCTTAATTCCTGCTCGTCCTCGAGTAGGTAAATGATAAAAACAGAATTTTTTATGTGGAATGCTACCTAACATATTTATCCATGTAATTTCTTTATTGTGGCATGAATGTTCAGATCCGTATGATTCAAAACAAAAGTTTAATATTGACATAAAAACAATAATACTTCAAGCATACTAACAAGATAATTATGTCTTCTCAAAATAACATGGCCAAAGAAAGCTTATCCCTACAAAATCATATAGTCTGGCTATGCTCCATCTTCATCACACAAAATACTCAAATCATGCACAACCTCGGTTTTAGCCAAGCAATTGTTTCATACTTTAGTATTCTCAAACTTTTTCAACTTTCACGCAATACATGAGCGTGAACCATGGACATAGCACTATAGGTGGAATAGAAGGTGGTTCTGGAGAAGACAAAAAGAGGGAGATAGTCTCACATCAACTAGGCGTGTCAACGGGCTATGGAGATGCCCATCAATAGATATCAATGTGAGTGAGTAGGGATTGCCATGCAACGGATGCACTAGAGCTATAAGTTTATGAAAGCTCAAAAAGAAAACTAAATGGGTGTGCATCCAACTTGCTTGCTCATGAAGACCTAGGGCAATTTGAGGAAGCCCATCGTTGGAATATACAAGCCAAGTTCTATAATGAAAAATTCCCACTAGTATATGAAAGTGACAACATAGGAGACTCTCTATCATGAAGATCATGGTGCTACTTTGAAGCACAAGTATGGAAAAAGGATAGTAACATTGCCCCGTCTCTTTTTTTTCTCTCATTTTTTTCTTTTTTTTTCTTTCCTTTTTTTCTCTTTTTTCTTTCATTTTTTTCTTTCTCTTTTTTTTCTTCCTTTCTTTCTTTCTTTTCTTTTCTCTCACATGGGACAATGCTCTAATAATGAAAATCATCATACTTCTATTTACTTACAACTCAAAAATTACAACTCGATACTAGAACAAAATACGACTCTATATGAATGCCTCCGGCGGTGTACCGGGATATGCAATGAATCAAGAGTGACATGTATGAAAGAATTATGAACGGTGGCTTTGCCACAAATACGATGTCAACTACATGATCATGCAAAGCAATATGACAATGATGATGCGTGTCATAATAAATGGAACGGTGGAAAGTTGCATGGCAATATATCTCAGAATGGCTATGGAAATGCCATAATAGGTAGGTATGGTGGCTGTTTTGAGGAAGGTATATGGTGGGTTTATGGTACCGGCGAAAATTGCGCCGCACTAGAGAGGCTAGCAAAGGTGGAAGGGTGAGAGTGCGTATAATCCATGGACTCAACATTAGTCATAAAGAACTCACATACTTATTGTAAAAATCTATTAGTCATCGAAACAAAGTACTAGACGCATGCTCCTAGGGGAATGGTTGGTAGGAATTAACCATCGTGCGATTCCGACCTCCACACAAACGATGACAATCAAAAAATATCTCATGCTCCGACTTCGTTACATAACGGTTCACCATACGTGCATGCTACGGGACTCACAAACCTTAACACAAGTATTTCTCAAATTCAAAACTACTCACTAGCATGACTCTAATATCACCATCTTCATATCTCAAAACAATCATAAGGAATCAAACTTCTCATAGTATTCAATGCACTTTATATGAAAGTTTTTATTATATCCCTCTTGGATGCCTATCATATTAGGACTAAATTTATAACCAAAGCAAATTACCATGCTGTTTTAAAGTCTCTCAAAATAATATAAGTGAAGCATGAGAGCTCATCAATTTCTATAAAATAAAGCCACCGCCGTGCTCTAAAAAGATGTAAGTGAAGCACTAGAGCAAAATTGCCTAGCTCAAAAGATATAAGTGAAGCACAAAGAGCATTCTAATAAATCATGATTCATGCGTGTCTCTCTCAAAAGGTGTGTACAGAAAGGATGATTGTGACAAACTAAAAATCAAAGACTCAAATCATACAAGACGCTCCAAGCAAAACACATATCATGTGGTGAATAAAAATATAGCCTCAAGTAAAGTTACCGATAGACGAAGACGAAAGAGGGGATGCCTTCCGGGGCATCCCCAAGCTTAGGCTCTTGGTTGTCCTTGAATATTACCTTGGGGTGCCTTGGGCATCCCCAAGCTTAGGCTCTTGCCACTCCTTATTCCATAGTCCATCAAATCCTTACCCAAAACTTGAAAACTTCACAACACAAAACTCAACAGAAAATCTCATAAGATCCGTTAGTATAAGAAAATAAATCACCACTTTTGGTACTGTTGTGAACTCATTCTTTATTTATATTGGTGTAATATCTACTGTATTCCAACTTTTCCATGGTTCATACCCCCCGATACTACCCATAGATTCATCAAAATAAGCAAACAACACAAAGAAAACAGAATCTGTCAAAAATAGAACAGTCTCCGAAGATCCGAATTGTTATAATACTTCTGTAACTCCAAAAATTCTGAAAAATTATGACAACAGTAGAAATTTGTATATGAATCTCGTATAAAAAATTCAGGGTTTTGACTCTCCAGTGAATTATTAAAATTCTGAGACTGGACGCAAAAGTTTCTGTTTTTCAGCAAGATCAAATCAACTATCACCGTAAGCCATCCCAAAGGTCTTACTTGGCACAAACACTAATTAAACCACAAAAACACATCTAACCAGAGGCTAGATGAATTATTTATTGCAAAACAGCAAGGAAAAATATTGGGTTGTCTCCCAACAAGCGCTCTTCTTTAAAGCCTTTTAGCTAGGCATTGATAATTTCAATGATGCTCACATAAAAGAGAAGAATTGAAGCACAAAGAGAGCATCATAAAGCGCGTGACAAACACATCCAAGTCTAACATAGTTCCTATGCATAGGCATTTTATAAGCAAATAAATTATCAAGGCGAGCAAAAACTAGCATATGCAAGGAAGAAGAAAGAGACGATAGCAATCTCAACATTAAGAGAGGTAATTTAGTAACATGAAAATTTCAACGACCATATTTTCCTCTCTCATAATAATTACATGTAGGATCATAAGAAAATTCAACAATATAGCTATCACATAACATATTCTCAACATGATCCACATGCATGCGAAGTTGACACTCTTCCAAAATAGTGGGATTAACATTAACTAAAGTCATGACCTCTCCAAACCCACTGTTATCAAAAATTTCATAAGATTGAATATTCTCCAAATATGTGGGATATAAAGTTGACACTCTTCCAAACCCACTTTCAATATTATTGCAAATATTATTATCAATCTCATATTCATCATGGGTCTTAAATAAATTTTCAAGATCATAAGAAGAATCACCCCAATCATGATCATTGCAACAAGTAATAGAAATAGCAAAACTAGCATCCCCAAGCTTGGGGTTTTGCATATTATTAGCACAATTGACATTAATAGAATTTATAACAACATCATTGCAATCATGCTTTTTATTCAAAGATCTATCGTGAATCACTTCATAAAGCACTTCATCACAATTTTCAGATTCACGGATTTCAAGCAAAACTTCATAAAGATAATCTAGTGCACTCAAATCACTAGAAATTGGTTCATCATAATTGGATCTCTTAAAAAGATTAGCAAGTGGATGAGGATCCATAAAATTTTAGCAAGCGAAGATGCAAGCAAAAAGAAGGTACATGGTAACAAAAGCAAACAAAAGATCGAACGGAAGAAGGGAGAATAAAAAGGCAAATAGAGAGGCGAAGAAAAGGCAAACTTTTCGAAAATCATTTTAAAAGTGGGGAGAGGAAAACAAGAGGCGAATGGCGAATAATGTAATGCGAGAGATGAGAGTTTATGATGGGTACTTGGTATGTCTTGACTTGGTGTAGATCTCCCCGGCAACGGCGCCAGAAATTCTTCCTGCTACTTCTAGAGCTTGCGTTGGTTTTTCCCTTGAAGAGGAAAGGGTGATGCAGCAAAGTAGAGTAAGTATTTCCCTCTATTTTGAGAACCAAGGTATCAATCCAGTAGGAGACAACATGCAAGTCACTGAATACCTGCACAAACAAACACCAAACATGCACCCAACGCGATAAGGGGTTGTCAATCCCTTCACGGTTACTTGCAAAAGTGAGATCTGATAAAGATAAATAAACAGTAAAGTAAATATTTTTGGTATTTTGTTTTATAGATTAGAAAGTAAAAAGATTGCAAAATAGTAGATCGGAAACTCGTAGATTGGAAAGTAGAAGATTGTATGATGGAAAATAGACCCGGGGGCCATAGGTTTCACTAGAGGCTTCTCTCAAGATAGAAAATAATACGGTGGGTGAACAAATTACTGCTGAGCAATTGATAGAAAAGCGCAAAATTATGATGATATCTAAGGCAATGATCATGAATATAGGCATCATGTCTGTATCAAGTAGACCGAAACGATTCTGCATCTACTACTATTACTCCACACATCGACCGACTCCTGCCTGCATCTAGAGTATTAAGTTCATGAAGAACAGAGTAACGCATTAAGAAAGATGACATGATGTAGAGGAATTAACTCAAGCAATATGATAAAAACCCCATCTTTTTATTCTCGATGGCAACAATACAATACGTGCCTTGCTGCCCCTACTGTCACTAGGAAAGGACACCACAAGATTGAACCCAAAGCTAAGCACTTCTCCCATTGCAAGAAAAACTAATCTAGTTGGCCAAACCAAATCGATAGTTCGAAGAGACTTGCAAAGATATCAAATCATGCATAAAAGAATTCAGAGAAGATTCAAATAATATTCCTAGATAAGCTTATCATAAATCCACAATTCATCGGATCTCGGCAAACACACCACAAAAAAAGTATTACATCAAATAGATCTCCAAGAACATCAAGGAGAACGTGGTATTGAGAATCAAAGAGAGAGAAGAAGCCATGTAGCTACTAGCTATGGACCCGTAGGTCTGAGGTAAACTACTCACGCTTCATCGGAAGGGCAATGGTGTTGATGTAGAAGCCCTCCGTGATCGAATCCCCCTCTGGCAGGACGCCGGAAAAGGCCCCTAGATTGGATCTCACGGGTACAGAAGGTTGCGGTGGTGGAGAAGTCTTTTCATGGATGCCTCTGGTGGTTTGGGCATATAAGAGTACATATAGGCGAAAGAATTAGGTCAGGAGACGCACGAGGGGCCCACAAGGGTGGGGGGCGTGCCCTACCCCCATGGGCGCGCCCTCAGTCCTTGTGGCCGCCTCGTGGCTTCTCTGACTTGCACTCCATGTCCTCTGGTTTCCTTTTGGTCCAAGAAAGATCATCGCGGAAATTTTATTCCGTTTGGACTCCGTTTGGTATTCCTTTTCTGTGAAACTCAAAAACAGGGAAAAAACAGGAACTGACACTGGGCCCTAGGTTAATAAGTTAGTCCCAAAAATAATATAAAATAGCATATTAATGCAGATAAAACATCCAAAACAGATAATATAATAGCATGGAACAATCAAAAATTATAGATACGTTGGAGACGTATCAGTCCACCATACCTACCTATGGATTTAATAAGATCCCTCAAGTAAGTTGTCATCGGTGCATAAAGCAATAAAAATTACTCCTAAATATGTTTGATCTTTTATTGTAAGGGAAAATTAAGCATTGTACGAACTTGTGATGGCAAAGTAATAAAAGTGACGGACTGCATAATAAAGGTTGCTATCATAAGGGGCAATATAACGTGACGTTCTTTTGCATTAAGAGCTTGGGCATCCAAAAATTAAAAGCGCATGACAACCTCTGCTTCCCTCTGTGAAGGGCCTATCTTTTACTTTTCAGTATTTACTTTTATGCAAGAGTCAATAGTATGCATTCTCATTTCAACCTCAATTATTCTCTAGTTGGCAAGCATCATGTGGTGGGGAAAGATCTAGGCACATATGGCCAGTCAAATATATTTGATCATGATTTATTATTGTTGACAATTATCTCTATGATAAATGAGTTGGGAGGCGAAACATTAAGCCCCTATCTTTCTCCGTGTTCGATGGATGCCATTTGTTCTAAAAATATGCTTTGAGTACTAGCAATCATAGAAGACTCTATGATGATTGAGTATGTGGAGCTCTTACTTAGACTCTGTTGAATAAGTTGAATTGCAATTGTTTGGTGACTAAGAATATAGGTTGTTGAGTTTCAAGAGAATTCATTGTTTGAACCTTAACACGTGAATTGGTTGCTACTTTAACATGAGAAGTTTTATGAGAAAGAATTGTTGTTATGACACTAGGAAAAGTGATTGAAAGTATCATTAATCAAACTTATGCACTATGCTAGCATTCACACTTCATAAATTATTTCTTTTATCATTTACCTACTCAAGGACGAGTAGGAATTAAGCTTGGGAATGCTGATACGTCTCCAACGTATCTATAATTTATGAAGTATTCATGCCATGTTTACAACAATTTTATACGGTTTTGGTATGATTTGCATGGAACTAACCCGGACTGACGTTGTTTTCAGCAGAACTACCGTGGTGATAGTTTTTTGTGCAGAAATAAAAGTTCTCCAAATGCAACGAAACTTTTTGACGATTTTTTTGGAATAAAAGAGGCACTAGAAGCTTCGTGGGAGGACCAGAAGGTGAAGGAGGTGAGCACAAGACACCTGGGCGCGCCAGGAGGCCCTGGTGCGCCCAGGTGGGTTGTGCCCACCTCGAGGCCCATCTTCGCGTGATTCCAACGCTGAAAAATCCTATAAATAGAGAAACCATCAGAAATAACCCTAGATCAGAAGTTCCGCCACCTCAAGCCTCTGTAGCCACAAAAAACTAATCTAGACCCCGTTCCGGCACCCTGCCGGAGGGAGAAATCATCACCGATGGCCATCTTCATCATCCCGGCAGCCACCAAGATGAGGAGGGAGTAGTCCACCCTCGTGGCTGGGGGTTTGTACCAGTAGCTATGTGTTTAATCTCTCTCTATCACGTGTTCTTGAGATGGCACGATCTTGATGTATCGCGGGCTTTGTTAATATAGTTGGATCATATGGTGTTTTCCCCTCTCTATCTTGTTGTGATTGAATACTTTTATGGATTTGAGAACACTTGATGCACGTTTTCGTCCTTGTTTCTCTGGTAGAAATCTTGGGGCACTCTTTGAGGTTCTTTGTGTTGGATTGAGTATTATGAATCTGAAATTGTTTGATGCATATCGCATAATCAACTCACGGATACTCACAGTGACATTGGAGTATCTAGGTGACATTAGAGTTGGTTGATATGTATCATATGGTGTTATTTTAGTACGAACTCTTGGTTAGATTGATCGAAAAGAATAGCTTGATGTTATTTTAGTATGAACTCTAGGATAGATTGATCGGAAAGAATAGCTTTGAGGTGGTTTCGTACCCTACAAACAATTTCTTCTTATGTTCTCCGCTAGATAGGAACTTTGGAGTGATTCTTCATCGCACATTGAGGGATGGTTATATGATCCAATTATATTAGCATTGTTGAGAGATTGCACTAGCGAAAGTACGGACCCTAGGCCTCATTTTCAAACATTGTAATAGCGTTTGTGCTCCATTTTATCAATTGCTATCTTGCTGTTTTTTATTGTTCCTATTACAAAAATCAATATCTACTATCATTACTACGCTTGTATCACCATCTCTTTGCTGAACTAGTGTACCTATACAAATTACCATTGTATTAGGTGTGTTGGGGACACAAGAGACTCTTTGTTATTTGGTTGCAGGGTTGTTTGAGAGAGACCATCTTCATCCTATGCCTCCCACGGATTGATAAACCTTAGGTCATCCACTTGAGGGAAAATTGCTACTATCCTACAAAACTCTGCGCTTGGAGGCCCAACACGAGTCTAAAAGAATAAAGTTGCGTAGTAGACATCAGTTGTTAATGGGTTGGCCATTAGTATCTGACAAAAACTTGTGCGCCTTTTGCTGGGCCGACTTTTTAACCTACATGGGCCTCTATTGGGCCCTGCCACATGTCCACGTTTCATTGGCGACTCCTGTCCATTGGACGATTGACATCTGTCCCAACGCGGAGCTGACACGTGGTTGCTTCGACGAATGAGAATTTTACACGTGGAAAATCGCCATTGGTCGTGGCTATTAACGGGTTATCGGATCCAAAATCGGACGCAATAGCTTAACGGTGACCCGTTACAGTGGATGCCACATGTCAGTTACCCTTGACGAATGCATTTCCATGATGCGCCATTTATCATCATGGAAGTGGACACTTTCGTGATGATAATTTGAGTATTGTTATGGAACACTTCTACGACAACACAGGTATGACTATCTTGATTCTGTCATAAAATCGTCATGGATGTACATGCATGACAGAAATCATGACATACTGTGACAAAGACGTATCATCATGGAAGTTTTTTTTGTAGTGAATATTTGTATTATTTTATTTTCATATTCATAATTAAGTGCTTATATTCTATGCTATAACTGCTATGATCCTGAAACATGCAATTCAGTGGAAAACTCATATGCACGTGTGGAATGATAAAAGGTTCCTTGTCTTGCCTTTGGGACTAGCTCAAGTGTTGTTGTTGATCATGTTTTCTGGATCTTAGGATATCATTAAGTGTAATGATGATCCTAACACAACACTGAGATTATGACGTTGGAAGAATGATCATATTGAATCGACCCAAACTTGTTTGTTGTGAATTGAATTAATATTGTCTATATTCAGTTGTAATAACACGGAGTGTTAATGTGTGATCTTGCTCCTTAGACCATAAGAGTATCATGGTCACTTCTTACCATACATTGAGCTTTGGGGTTGCTCAAACGTCACCTGTAACACGGTGATCATAACAACAACTTATAGGTTCATCAGAAAGTTTGACAAGTGGGAGGATAGCTCAAGAGTGGGATTTGCTCCCCTGACATTGGAGAGATATTCTTAGGGTGCCCTCTCAGTGTGACGACATCAATCATCATCTAGCCAGACACATGTGACTTCGTCAAGGGGATGCCGGAACAAAATAATGAGAAAGAAGAACAAAACCGGTTATGAGGATTTCCATATAGTGAGCATGGTGATGACTCAGGAGGATACCGATGCATCCCGTGTTTTGTGAAATATCGCGAAGCAAAGGGAACATCACATGATAACCAACGGTTCACTCGAATATCGTTTGTGTACTCATAGGGACCAATACGGACGTCCACGGTCCCGCTGTCGGTCATAGGACGAACGGTTTCCGTTCATGTCATTAAGTTACCGAACCTACGGGGTCACAAGCTTAAGGCAATCATGATCTGCTGAGTGTTAGGACGGGAGTCATGAGAATATATTTGTGGAATTATTTCATGAATATTCAGAATAGTTCTGAGAGGATCCGGAAGCATTTCGGGGTCACCGGAAGGGTTTCGGTGAGTATCGGATAATACCGATAAATTATATATATATATATATATATATATATAGGTGGAAAAAGTTTCTGGAGATGTTAAAAAATATATATAATGGTCTAGAAGTATTTAGAACATTTTATTTTTAATTTAAATATAAACGGGCCTAAAAAGGCCAAGAGGTGGAAGGCAACTTGGGCCAAAAAGGCCCAAGTGGGAAAGTGCCTCCTTCCCTAAGGAAGGAGGCCGAATAGGAGTGGGGGAGGAGTCCAACTCCTCCTCCCCTTTGGCCAGCTCCCTAGGAGGCTTTCCCTCCTTGGTGGCAGCCCTCCCTCTCCCCTCTAACCTATATATACTTGAGGATTTGTGCTCTTTCAACACACAAGTTTTGGAGCCTCCTCTAGTTCTTATAGTTCTAGTTGGTCCTAGTTGACTAATTAGAGCTAGGCTAATCCTCTTGTCCTCATAATCAGAAGCCCTATGTGGTTCTAATCTCCTCCCTCTAAATCTCCAGCGATGATTAGCTCTGGACAGCGAAGCACTGCCGGATCATGAAGGTTGCATGCTTGCAACGAAGTAGGGAGGTCGTGCTTTCGGTCTTCAGTTCAAGGGAATGTTCGTGGGAGGTATGAGGGATCGTTCATCGATGGTTCGAGGGACTCCAAGTATGATCTACACCGACATGTTCTTCTTCCACTGCAACTCGGTGACGGTAACGATCGTGATCCCAACCCGTTATGCATCTTCATATTGATCTTGGGTGATTGTAGGTCCGATTTTTTTTGTTTTCTACTACGTTTCCTACCACCTTTTGCCCTAGCCTTGAGATGAATCGACTAAGAGAGGCAACGCATCCTTCTAGTCGCTTGACATGTTGAAGCTCCGTTGGCACTTCGAGTTGTGCGAGTGCTTTGATCTTGTCGGGATTTGCCTCTATTCCTCTATGGAAAACGATGAAGCCGGACAGTTTGCCGGATGGGACGCCAAAAACGCACTTTTCTGGGTTCAACTTAATGTTATATGTTGGACGGTTTTGAAACATCTCCCGAAGATCATCTATCATAGTGCTGGCCTGTTGGGTTTTGACAACCATGTCATCCATGTATGCTTCAGCTGTTTCGCCGATTTGTGGTTTTAGGCACATCTCAATCATTCGCTGCTATGTAGCGTATGTGTTTTTTAAACCGAAGGGCATTGTATTGACACAAAATGGCCCATAGGGTGTTGTGATGGATGTGGCGGACTGGTTGGACTCTCTCATCTTTATTTGATGATATCCCGAGTAGGCGTCTAGGAAACAGAGCAAGTCATGCCCGGCCATGGCATCAATTATTTGATCAATTCAGGGTAATGGGAAAGGATCCTTTGGGCAGGCCTTATTAACATCTTTGAAATCAACACAGAGGCGCCATGACTTGTTTGTTTTTTTGTACCATTATGAAATTTGCCAGCTATTCAGGGTGCTTACTTTCATGGATAAATATGGCCTCGAATAGATTCACCGATTCCTCCCCCATTGCTTGTCACTTAGGTTACAAGAGCCTGCGGAGTGCTTGCTTGACGGTCTTAAATCCCTCGATTATATTAAGACTATGCTCGGCCAGATCTCTTGGGATGTCGGGCATGTCTGGTGGGTGTCAGTCGAAGATCTCCCATTTTTCTTGAAGAAATGCACGGAACACCTCATCGAGTGATGGATTCAGCCGTGCTCCGATTGAGGCCGTTTTAAACGGATCCTCGGCGTACACTTGAAATTTTATGATTTCATCAGCTAGTTTAAATGACATGGATTTTGGCCTCTTATCAAGGATAATGTCATCCTTGTCAACAGCTGCTCGTAGTGCCGTTAATTCCTCGACCGTGAGGGCCTCGTTCTCCTCCTCTAAGGCGAGCGATGCCCGCTTTATTTTCGGCTTTAAGCGATCTATCTGTGTTGCTTGCATCAGTAATCACTCCATTTGGTCCTAGCATTTTGAGCTTCATGTAAGCATAGTGTGCGACGGTGTGAAACTTAGCAAACGTGTCTAGGCCGAGGAGCGCATGATAGCCACTCCGGAATGGTATGATATTGAAGATTAACTCTTTTAGTCGGTACTTATCTGGAGTTCCGAACACTACGTCAAGCGTGATTCTACTGCTACGTGCCTCCTTTCC
The DNA here is from genome assembly GCA_011799875.1 of Thinopyrum elongatum. Taxonomy (NCBI): domain Eukaryota; kingdom Viridiplantae; phylum Streptophyta; class Magnoliopsida; order Poales; family Poaceae; genus Thinopyrum; species Thinopyrum elongatum. Next base: position 197,822,336 of record CM022302.1, read on the forward strand.
GGGGATTATTCCCTTAAACATGGTTTTGCTCGGTTCGATGCGGATTTATCGAGTTGCATCTTTCATATAATGTCCTCATAGATGAGGTTTAGGCCACCTCCACCATCCATCAGGACTTTGGTCAGTCTGTAACTGTCGACGACGGGGTCAAGTAGTAGGGACGCAACTCCTCTGCTAGGGCCGGCGGTCGGCTGATCCTCATGCCCGAAGGTTATCGGGGTATCTAACCACCTGTTGTCCAAGGCCGCCATGTGGTATACATGGTTCACCTCCCAGAGAGCACTTTTCTGCTCATTCCTCGAGTGGTGAGTTTCATAGATCATTAGGCTTTCTTCCTCGTCGAACGATCCTTCCTCCCAGTTTGGTGATTTTCTTGGTTTTTTGAAGGTCTGAGGTTGTCTAGGAGATCAAACCCTCCTTTTGTTACTTGTCTGACTACCCAGCATGCTCGAAGCCATGAGTTGGGTTGGTGTTTGTCGGTGTTCTGGGAACCAGGGTACCCAGATCTGTCTGCCTGCGGCCCACGGCGTGGCTCCCTCGACGGCCTGGTACGGCCCAGCGGCAAGGCCTTCAAGACAAGACCCTCGCGAGGTCCCCGGCCTCGTGAGGCGGACGACACCAAGACCTCCAAGGGAGCGGCCTCCCCAGGTTGCCTCCTGAGGAGCGGAGATTTCTATGCAGGTACCCAGCCTCCCGAGGCTGCGATGACGTGAGCCGTGACGACCAAGGCCAGGCGGGCACCAGCGGGCGCAGAGGGGGTAGTTTCCCTTTCGGTGCTAAGGGAGCAAGGATAGACGCAAGTTCACGAGGAGCCCCGCAAAGGTTTCCATTTCGGTGCAACAAGACCAAGACCACGGGCTCGGCAGGACGGATGTCATCGCCGAGCCCACCACTGCGTCACGACCAGAAGCTTTGCAGGAGAAGACCACCTTTTGTCAGGATTAGATGTACTTCTTGTCCCCTTTCAAATTGGTCGTTGTGGGATCCCTTCCCATCTAAGATTTGAGGGAAGAGGACCAAGGCCACTATAAATATAGGTTAGCCACCATCATAGAATGGGATTGGATCCTTTCCACCCTCTCCACCATAGCCCTCCCGAGGTTGTTCATCCACTGTACTTGTTCTTCCTCAGCCCCTCGTGAGGCCAATCCACCACAAAGCAGGAGTAGGGTTTTACACCACAAGGTGGCCCGAACCTGAGTAAACTGTTGTGTTCATCTTCTTCCCCGCTCACACGAATCCGACGAGGCTAGGCTGTAGGGTGGCGAGCTTGAGACTTGAGAGGTTGAGATCTTCGCACAGGCCCTAGAGTTCAAACCTCCTTGGGTCTGTGGAGCCCTGAATCCGACATTTGGCGCGCTAGGTAGGGGTGTGTCGAAGTCCTTCTTCTACCTCTGCTCTGTCTCTATTTCGTCGCTCCCATGGCCGACGCACGCCGGGTTCACGCCAAGCGTCGGGCCGCTCGTGTTGCCCAGACAGCACCCGTGGGCAACGGCACTCCTCGCCGCTCTGCCTCCCCCGTGGCTAACGCCGCCACTAACCCTGCTGCTCACGAGCAGTAGGACTCCTCGCTGCCACCCTCCATGCGGCGCGATGGCCGCACCGCCACTACGTCACCCACTCCCGCAACGGTGTCGTCCTCCCACATCCGCCGCGGGCCGGCGAACGCAGGTTGCGCTGCTCATGGCACGTGAACTGCTATGCTACTGTCCCGCCAACGACCACTATGACGACTGGCTTGGGCGCAACGCCGAGCTCGTTAATGCCGCCAGCGAAGTCCCTACAACGTCCCGCTCGCTCCTTCCCCCGCCATCCCAGGCGGGCGATGTGGCTCACGGCGCCTCCTCCTCCTCCTCTCCGCAGCGCCGACCTTGAGCCCAGGCGTGACGTGCCGTAGCGCGACCTGCCGTGTGGAGTGCTGGCGCGCGATGACGCTTGATTGGTGGGGTCATGAGAAGCTCACCGACCCCCGAGTGGCGCCAGTCCTGAGGAAGATGACGACGTACATGGAGGCCGGGGCACTGACGGGGGCCATGCTCGTCAAGGAGTTCCTGACGCAGCGCCTGGCCCCACTCCAGGCGCACACGCGCCCCATGTGGGAGTTCAAGGGCACGGAGGACGACATCCGGCTGCGCCTAGGGAGCTTGACGGACGAGGAGCTAGACAAGGCCATGCATACCCTGCTTGAGAGGGATCCGGGCAACCTCCCGGCGGCCTACACCCCACTGTACCACCGTGCCGACGGGCAGCATTGGTCGCCTCTATGCCTGTCTTCAACGAGCTGGGGCTCGTGTCGCCCGAGCTCCCCATCTCCCCGGTGCTGGTGTCTTCCGGTGATGACACCGGGGAGAAGGGGGAGGAGGACTCGGAGGTGACTGTGGATGATGTGGCAGAGACCTCTCCCCCATCACAGAGCGAGCTTCTCCGCGGTCTCTCTGATGATGACGCCGCCGCCGAGCCCCCGGTCAAGGAATCCTCGCGCTCCACCGGGGTCGTCACAAGGTCCGGGGCCACTCCCTTGTGGAGGCTAAGCCGAGTGACCCCGAAGAAGGGTGGCGCGGCGTCCCTTCTCCGAGGCGATGCTCCTGCCATGCCGACAGTCGATGCCGCACCGAGGCCAACAGTCGTGCGCCCCGCCAATCCTCGAGACACGGCGAGGCCCGCGCCCAAGAAGATTGGGGGAGCCCTGGCCCCAGTTAGGAAGAGGGCATACATTGCCTCTGACGGGTAAGTATCTTACCTTGTTTTCGTTTGCCATCCTTGATGCCGTGCCCACAATGTGTCCCTTCCTGGTGACCAGGACGGAGATCGTGGTGAAGAAGAGGAAGGAGGGAGCCGGGACCCCAGAGGCACCACTGCCCGCCATGGCAGTGGTGACCCTGGTGCAGACGGAGGGGGTCGCCTCGCGCTCTCCCGTGACGGAGTGAGCATCCAAAAGCATGGTGGTGGGGCCTGAGGAGGAGGTTGCCTCCATGGGCCAGTAGGCTCGGGAGCCACCCATCCCCATCGCACCCGTGGGGGGTTCCGAGGCTCCAGAGCCCCCAGCTGCCCTTGCTGCTGTGGCGACGCCAGCCCATGCGCCGGTGCCGCCTCCTTCTCAGGCCCTTGTGCTGGTGGACTGCGGCCCCCTTGTCAAGCCCGGGGCTCTGGAGGAAGCTTTCTCCGTGCTGGACGAGCTCCGGACCGACCTCCAGGACGCCGACGGGTGCATGGTGAAGGAGCGCATGGGGCTAGTCTCGGGGTGGCTCCAAGCCAACGCGTCCACCAGGACGGCCTGGAGCCGAGCCGAGGCCGCCACCGCGGAGAGCATGGGGGAGGCCAACGAAGCCGCGAAGGCCCGCAACATGGCGCAGGTTGATGCGGCGTCCGCCAAGGAGCACTGCAACAAGGCGGAGGCCAAGCTGAAGGCCCTCCGTAGGGAGCAGGCTGCCCACACCCATCGGCTTCAAGAGCAAGAGGAGGATCTCATGGCCCGGGAGGCGACGCTCGCCGACCGCGACACCAAGCTAGCCTAGGCGACCAAGGACCAAGCCACGGAGCGGGACCGCCTCGGCAAGCTGAAGGAGGAGGTGGACAAGGCCCAGGCGTCCCATGCCCAGCTTGTCTCCGAGGCAACGGCCTAGTTGGAGGCCAGGAGAAGACCCTCGCCGCCGCCGAGAAAACGACTACCGTGGAATGTGAAGCCTTCGTCTCCCTCAAGCTCCGGTCTCGCAAGGCGCTGCACTCCCTTTATGGAGGAGGGTACGATAAACCGCCGGCGACTTCAGAGGACGGCCCTGCTGGGCTTCTCCCCAAGCTTGCTGAGGCACTTGAGGGCGTCGCCGCTGGGGTGGACTCCGCGCTGGAGGAGGAGTGCCACGCGCGTCTTCAGCCACCTCCTCCTCCGGGACCCAAGCTTTGACCTCAGTGCGTTGATCGAGCTGGTGGCCCTTGAATCTCGCACCGCTGCTGCCGAGGCCATGAAGAAGCAGGTGGAGGCCCTGCTGGGGAAGTTCCTCTGCGTCCCCGACCCCGCAGCTGCGGCGGCAGAAGCCAACGGTGAAGATGGTGGGAGCGTCACCGACGACGGGCTTCCCAAGGCGAGCGATGGCGGCCGCCAAGGCGATGGCGGTGCTTCTTCCTAGTTGACCCTGCAACATTCATCGTGCCTCGTGGAGGCGTGAGAACTTCTGTTTGAACTCGTGGGACATTATGTTTTGTAATAACTTGCTAGGACTCCACGATTTCTCTTTCGCGCTTGGTTTCCTTCGTGTTTGCCTCAGCATTCTGCGTCGGCAGGGCCCAGCCCCGCGCATACCTCGACCGCCGTTGGGGCGTCCGGATCACCAGGACAAGACCAAGGGGCGAGGGGCTACGTGACTAGTGAGCCCCTGAGGCGCGATGCTCAGGGGTCCCCCTTGACGTGCGAACAACCTCGATGTTCTGCGTCGGCAGGGCCCAGCCCCGCGCATACCTCGACCGCCATTGGCGTGTCCGGATCACCAGGACGAGACCAAGGGGCGAGGGGCTACGTGACCAGTGAGGCCCCTGAGGAGCGATGCTCAGGGGTCCCCCTTGACGTACGAACGACCCTCATGAAGGAAAAACGAGCAGTCATGCAAGTTAATCTGGAGTCCTCCATACCTTTGCTCGCCAGCTTTCACCTGGGGGGAACGCGAGAAGACCAGGTGCATGTGACTGGTAGGGCGGCATATGCCAGGTGTGGCCTGAGCACAGTCCCCGTGTCCAGCCCCCTCGCGCGATCCTCCCGTAGGGAAAGCGGCGCGGTGAGGCCGGACAGCGAGCCTATTGGCCCTCCTGAGGTTATTGCAGCCGCTAGGGCGCCCTCAGTTGTTTATTCACCAGTGCGGAGCATGGTGCTTCCACTTTAGCGTGGGCATAGCCGCTCCCCGACCGTGTCATCCGCCAGCGCGGAGCATGGGGCTTCCACTGGTGCGTGGGCATAGTCACTCCTCGACAGTGTCGTCTGCCAGCGCGGAGCATGGGGCTTCCACTGGTGCGTGGGTGGGAGTTCCCTCTGGGGGAGACTCCGGGGCGTGTACAGCCCCATCCGTACATGTGGCTAGCACGGCAGGACTGGAGAAGGTGTATATGGGCACCCGTGAGCCAGCGCGGGACTCACGAGGCCCTACCTCAAGGCGGGTTGTGCCTGAATTTTGTTGTGGGGTGCCTGCAAGAATCACGCAAGATGTTGGGACAGCCTGCGCCGAGTGAATCTCCATAGGACATCACATGAGAAGGCCAAACACCAACGACCCTAGGAGGTGACGTGAATGGGGCCGGCCCGCCAGACAGAGCTCAGCCGCTGGGTTTATCGACGCTGCAGGGATGAACCCGAGCACAGACGCCGTGCCCAGTCTTCTCATGCAGCAATCCTGAAGAAAGACAACCGGCGCGTGGCTCCTGTGGGGGTGAGGCACCAGGCCGCGCACCCTGACTCATCCACTCTCGATTAGCTCATGCGAGAACAAAACACCAAGGACCACGGGAGGTGACGTGCATGGGAGCTGGCCTGCGAGACAGAGGTCGACCACTTGGGTTTAGCGACGCTGCAGGGACGGACCCGAGCACAGACGTCGTGCCAGTCCTTAATCATGAGGCGGTCGCGGGCGGGTTTGTGAGGGCGCACGACATTCATGGCGACGAAGCACCGGACATGCAAGTTGCAAATATCAAGCAATCCATAAAAGGGCGAGGCCAGTTCTGATACATGCGCAAAACGATACAGGCTGCAGGGCGGGCCCTGGCGCTTGAGGATGATGCAGCTCGAGGGGCACCCTCAACTGAACAAACCAAAAAGTCACGTGGCACCGTTGTTGTAGAAGCGTTGAAGTAGCTGAAGACGCGTGCTGCGGAGATTGCTTCTCACGAGCCGGCTGGCTCCTGAGGCTCGGGAGGCTCTGGAGGCCCGGGAAGCTCGCGAGGGTCCGGCACCTCCTTTGTCAGGACCGCCTGGCGTCGGGCCTCGTGAGCTGCCAGGACGCCCTGCATGTAGCACTGGTGCGAGGCAGCCATGTTCAGCAGGCCGAATGGCATGCGGACATAGCTGCGGGGGCAGCCCCCACTCCGTCCAACGCGGGACGGCCAGAAGAGCTCCTGAGAAGCGGCTCTGTTGAGCCCTGGGATGTTGACGCAGACACGCAGCTCGCTACCCACGTCAGGGGCGGCAGCTGCATTGGGTGATGCGAGGCGACGCTCGCCACGCATGGCTCGCGCATCTTGAAGCTCCTCGATCGTCTTGGTGATGAACTCCTGAGCGCCTGGCGCCTCGCGCCTTGCGCCTGGCTCATGGAGGTGCGTGTTGAAGCACGCCCCCACGTGGTGCCCGAACGCCTCCCTTGTGACGCTGGTCAGGTCAGAGGCCCTACATAGGAGAGCCCCCGAGCCCGTCCTGAGAGGGGCGCCGGGCGTGCCTTCCTATGCAAGAGGGAAAGGCGCCCCAGCAGTGGGCGCGGGGCCTAAGGCACGATCGTCAGGCGCCCCAGCCTCCTGACGTCCCTTGAGGAGGAGCTGCTTCTTCTTCTTGGGGATGGCCTCAGGAGGCAGGGCGGCACCCTCTCCATCGGAATTCTTGACCGCGGCGGCCTAGTAAGCGCGCTCAAGGGAGCACACTGCAGCCTTCTCGTCGTAGGCGATCGTGATGATACCACCGCTCCCTGGCATCTTAAGGATATTGTAGCCATGGTGCGTTGCCACCATGAGCTTGGCGAGGGCCGGATACCCGAGGATGGCGTTGTACGGGAGGCGGATGTGGACGATGTCAAAGTCGATGAGCTCGGTGTGGTAGTTGTCGCACTGGCCGAAAGTGACAAGGAGGCGGATCTGCCCTATGGGGATGGTGGAGCCATCGGTCACCCCTAAGAAGGGCTTGGTGGAGAGGAGCTGGTTGTACGGCACCTGGAGCATCTCGAACGTCTCGACGGAGAGAATGTTGAGCCCCGCACCGCCATCGATGAGTGTCTTGGTGACGAGGACGTTGCTGATGGTCGGCGAGCAGAGCATCGGGAGCGCGCCAGCGGCAGCTGAACATTTGAGCTGGTTCATGGAGTCAAAGGTGATGGCGTACTTGGACCACCTGAGGGGACGCGACGCCTCGAGCTTGGGATGGGCCGCGTTCACCTCGCGAGCGAACTTCTTGAAGACGTGGTGGGAAGCGGGGGCCTGAGCACCACCCAGGATGCAGGCAATCGCACGTGGCTCCTGGAAGCCCCCAGCCCCATCATGTTGGCGGTTGTCATCGTTCCTTCTTGGCGGCGGCGGCAGCGGAGGGAGGCTAGCATTGCCCTGAGGACGGTCCTCGCGAGGCTGGTCTCACCAGGGGCCGTCGCGAGGCTAGCCCCGCCAACGGTCCTCTCGAGGCTGATCACGCCAGTTCTGGCGGGGGTCGCGGTTGTCCCAGCAGCCTCCACCATGGCCTCCTCCGCGGCCGTAGCCACGGTTGTCGTTCTCGGGACAGCGGCCAATGCGCTCGTCGCGGATCACCCTGAGCTCCTGGAAGTCATTCGTGTTGTGGCTGTGGACGTTGTGGAAGATGCAGTACGGGCAGCTGTCTCTGGGGGGCTCGCTGTGGCCACAGCCACGCTTCACCTCGGGCTCCGCGGCCAGCACGGCGGGGCCTTTACGCTTTACCTCCTTAGCCCTGGCCTTCTTGTCTTCAGGATCTGCCTCTGGAAGCTCCAAGAGGGAGAGGCGACCTTCCTCTGCCCTCGCGCACCTGGCCGCCAATTTGAACATCTCCAGAGCCGAACACAAGTCCTCGTGTATGGTGAGCTCTTCCTTCATCTTGACGTCCCGGACGCCATCAGAGAATGCTGAGATGATGGCCTCGTCTGACACCTTTGGGGTCTTGAGGCGAACGGTGTTGAAGCGTTGTATTTGCTTGTGCAAGGTCTCGTCCGGTTGCTGCTTTATGCATCGCAGGTCGCCTGCTGCAGGAGCGCGGTCGCGGGTGCCCTGGAAGTTGGCGATGAAGTGCTCGCGGAGCTCGTCCCAGGAGGAGACTGACCCCATCGGGAGGTTCAGGAGCCAAGAGCGCGCGCCGTCCTTGAGGGCCATGGGAAACCAGTTCGCCATGACCTTGTCGTTGCCGTTCGCCGCCTCGATGCTCAGCTCGTAGAGCTGGAGGAACTCAGCAGGGTCAGGGGTGCCGTCGTAGCATGGAGGCAGATCCGGCTTGAACTTGCCCGGCCAGACGACACGGCGCAGCTCCGGGCTGAAAGCGCGGCAGCCTGCCGCACTCACGGGCGTTGGCCGCGCGGGGGGAGCTTGGTCTTGTCGCCCGCGCACCACCACCTCCGGCGGCGCACGGTCTTGACACGGCAATGCGGGGAGCGCGTGCGCCTCTCCTTGGGGCCGCTGCACCAACTGGCAGCTTTCATCATCCCGCGCCGGCGCTCTGCGCGGCGGGTCGCGCTGGGGAGCTTCACGCCTCGGCTCGGAGCCCACGCCGTGCAGAGGGGGAGGAGGAGGCGCGCCGTGAGCCGCGTCGCCCGCCAGAGACGGCGGAGGACGAGGCGAACGGGACGGCGCCGGAGCCTCACCGGCGGCGTTGACGAGCTCAGCGATGCGGGCGAGCCAGTCGTCGTAGAGGTCGTTGGCCGGCCAGTAGCACAGAAGCTCCCGCACCATGAGCAACGCGGGCTGCGCGCCCGCCTGCCCGCAATGAGCGTGAGAAGACGACGCCGTGGCCGGAATGGGTGATGGAGTTGCAGGGCAGCCGTCGCGACGCACGGAGGGTGGCAGCGACGAATCCTGCTGCTCGCAGGCAGCAGGGTCGGTGGCGGCGTTAGCCGTCGGGGAGGCAGAGCGGTGAGGGGCGCCGTTGCCCACGGGTGCCGTCTGGGAGACACGAGCGGCCCGGCGCTCGGCACGGACACGGCGAGCGTCAGCCGTAGGAATGATGGAACGGCGGCGGAACAAACGGTGGAATAGAGGCTTCGACACGTCCCTACCTGGCGCGCCAAATGTCGGATTCAGGGCTCCGTAGACCCAAAGAAGGTTCGAACTCTGGGGCGTGTGCGAAGAACTCAACCTATCCAACCAACCAACATGTTGCCCTACAACCTAGCTCGATGGATCAAGGAAGGAGATGGACACGGCAGTTTACCCAGGTTCGGGCCACCTTCGGTGTAAGACCCTACTCCTGCTTTGTGGTGGATTTGCCTCACGAGGGGCTGAGGATGAACTAGTACAAGGGATGAACAACCTTGCGAGGTCTTGCTCTGGTCAGGCTGGAGTCGATCCTCCTCTATAGTGGTGGCTAACCTATATATATAGTGGCCTCGGTCCTCTTCCCCCAAAATGTAGGCGGGAAGGGATCCCACAGTGGCCAACTTGAAAGGGGACAAGTAGTACATCTTATCCTGACAAAAGGTGGTCTTCTCCTGCAAAGTTTCTGGTCGTGACGCTGCGGTGGGCTCGGCGATGACATCCTTCCTGTCGTCCTGACGGTCTTGGTCTCGTTGCACGGGAATGGAAACCATTGCCTGATTCCTCGGGAACCCACGCCTGCGCTTGCCTCCTTAACACCAAAGAGAAAACCTGCTCCTCTGCGCCTGCTGGCGCCCGCCTGGCCTTGGTCGTCATGGCGTGCGTCACCGCAACCTCATGAGGTTGGGCGCTTGCATAGGAAACTCCGCTCCTCAGGAGCAGCCCAGAGGTGGCCGTTCCCTCTGGAGGTCTTAGCGTCGTCCGCCTCGCGAGGATCTTGGCTTGTTGGTCTCGTAGATGGGTCGTACCAGGCCGTCGATGGAGCCACGCCGCAGGCCGCAGGTAGGCAAGTCTGGATACCCTGGTTCTCAGAACACCGACAAATAGCAAAACCAAAAGAGATAAAATCTTTGGCCTTCACGTGGTGGCTCCCTTGCACAAAACTTCCAATGCTAGCTTTGCCTTGCCACGGCCTTCCGCTTTCCGATGGATGCGTATCCTTTGATGGATTTTCTCACAAATCTGATCCGCTGCCTTGCCTTGTCTCTCGTACGTGAGTACGTCTTGCATGCACCAGCGCTTAAATTGCACCTGCACGTATTCACCATGGAGACAAGGTCCCTTCGGGACTCGGTCCCCTTATTTCCAAAACAAATCTCTGTCCGATTGCTCTCGCCTGCTGTACCCGACCTGATTCGTCGCTTTGGCCAGTATGTGTACGTGACTCCGCCGTCTGCAGCCGTGCGGCTTTCCGCCACCTGGGCCGCTGCCCACGCGGGTTTCCACAGCCATCGATCGACCGATCTGCTGCCTGCCTGCCCATGCGCGGTGCGCCGCTGCTGCTGCCTGTAGGCTCGCCCGATCAATCCGCGATCGCCGCACATCTGGCCCTCGCACACGTATCTTCCGTCGAGAACTTTGCCTGCTTCCAATTGCTTCACCGAAGATTACAACCTGACCAACTCTGCTTTAGATCGCAACTCACCGACGTCCTTCGTCCCGCATCACGATCGCATCATGCAGATTTCTATCGATATTCTTCCTCCTCTAGATCAACTCTCGCCGTCTCCGAACAACCTAGCTCATATACCACTTGTTAGAATAAATCTGAGGCATATCGTCGATCATCCGAGGACCAAGTAATCACACGAGCATGACATCGAGATTTGTTAACGAGGTTCACTGATATGGCTACACCCCGGGGCCTGACTATGGGCGCTCCTCCCCATGACACCGCTACAATACCACACCCGGTCGCCCTGGACGCCGGCACATGCCGTCGGCTTCCCCTGCATTCCTGTGCTATTATGTTGGCATAGGTTACATCGTGTATCTACCACCGTAATATATGAGAGGTCTAGGATACAAGTGTCCTACTAGGACACGACTCCATATCCTATGTAAACACAATACTATTCAGAGTCCAACTGTAACTTACCTTGTACACAATATTCGACACAACTCTAACACAATGTGCTTGGTGCGTCGATGATGAACCGGGTTGGCGGAGAGATAGACAGTGGAGACGTCGTCACAATAGACACTGGTGGCTTTGTCAACAGGCGACAAGAGCCCGTGAAGAAGCTGACGAAGCCAGGAACACTCTGCAACGACATTAGCGACAACGCTATAATCTGCTTCAGCACTGGAGCGAGAGACAATGGGTTGGCGCTTGGACGACCAGGAGATGAGTCATTGTCCAAGATAGATGCAATATCCAGAAGTGGAACGGTGTGTATCGGGGCAGCCAGCCGAGTTAGCATCAGAGTAGGCGGTCAAGTCCATAGAGGTCGAAGCCTGAAGTGACAACCCGAGATTTATAGTGCCCTGGATATAGCGAAGAATACGCTTCACCGAGGTCCAGTGAGCATCACGAGGAGCATGCATATTGAGACAAACCTGCTGCACAGCATACTGAAGCTCCGGACGAGTGAGTCTGAGGTACTGAAGAGCACCAACAATCGATCGGTAGAATGGAGCATCCGAAGCCGGGGACCCATCTGTGGCAGAAAGCTTAGTCTTCGTATCGACAGGCGTGGCGGCGGGTTTGCAGTTAAGCATCCCAGCATGGTCAAGAAGCTCCTGAGCATACTTTTGCTAATAAAGAAAGAAGCCATCTGCTCGTCGAATGACCTCGATCCCGAGGAAATAATGCAGAGGACGCAAGTGCTTAATGGCAAACTCAGCATGAAGGCGGTCAGTGAGCTATCGAAGAAGAGCAGTCGAGCATGCTGTCAAGATGATGTCGTCGATGTAGAGCAGCAAGAAGGCGGTAGCATCGCCCTGGTGAAAGACAAACAGCGAAGCATCGGAGCGAGTGGAGCGGAATCCAAGCTGGTGTAGAAATGCTGCGATGCGCTGGTACCAGGCGCGAGGAGCCTGCTTGAGCCCATACAAGGACCGAGAGAGCAGGTGAAAGAACATGCGGTGCCCCCATGTTTGGTTTTGGTAATTGATGACAATCTCTATGGACTAATGGTTGCCTTGAGTTATATTTGAAGGATTTGTCCATAGGCTTTTCTTGGAGTCCATTTGTTGGTTTCAAGAAGAGTTTGTGATGACCAAGATTCTATTCAAGGAATGACCTAAAGATTGGTCATGTGAGAGGTTGATCAAGACTAAGTCAAAGAGTGAATCAAGTTGATCAACACACAAAGCGTAGAAGATGTACCGAGGGGGACCATGCGATCCCATGGTATGATAAACATTGTCAATTACGCTTTGTGTACTAACCCATGGTCTTTGTGAGAGTTCTTTGTGGGGTTAGGTTGTGGTGTGCAAGTTCAAGTGGATCATCACGAAGAGATCACATGCTTGAAGCTTACCGTCCATTGTGGTGGCAATGGACTTGTGAAGATGAGCCAAAGAGTGGCTCACCCATAGTGAAGTATGGGGGAGCAATCAACTAGTCTTCACCGAGCCAACGGAATCAAGAAAGGTGGTCCCACTTGAGGAAGTCAAGATCGTCATCATCTAGCTCAAGTGGACTTTGTGCAAAGCAAAGGTTTGCCCTTGATAGGTTTTCTCTTTTACCGGTCTCATGGTGGTTGTTGGGAGACCGGGTTATAGGATCGATTGTCGTACTATCAAGGGGGGCTCTCGATAAGTAGCTTGATCGTATCGTTCGTAGAGAGCTCAAACCATTGCATCCTTGCATCATCTCTATTGGTTCTTGTTTGGTTCTTCTCCTTGTGAGATTTGGAGCTTATGGTCATCTTGATGACAAGCTCGAGTTCATCAAAAATGGAATTCACTTGCATCTTCTAGGATGTTTTCGATGTTGGAGGTTATGCCGGTTCTTCTCTGTTGGAGGTTTCACTCCTCTATAAGCTAGGCATACCTCCCCTGCCTCTTCTTACTATAACCAGTCGATGTTTTGTTGCTACTCGTTGTCTTCTATCCAACAAGCTTGAGTTTGCTCAATTCGGAGCTCATTTGCAGAAGTTATGGCAGTTCTGGTTTTATTGTATCCTTCTGTTGTCTTTCGCTGTGAGATGAAGGCTTTCAAGTGCTATAGCTTCTGTGGTGTGCGGTAGTACTACTCAAGGGAGCAGTAGTACTGCAGGGGTCCGCAGTAGTACCGCTCAGGGAAGCGGTAGTACCGCAATGTGTGGTAGTACCGCTCCTCGCGAGCGGTAGTACCGCTGCCTCTAGCCCAGAACGCTGGCGCGCACGGAAGTAGGCGCGAAAGTAATTTTTTACTTCCGCCCTTACGCGGTAGTACCGCTCCCTTCGAGTGGTAGTACCGTGTCGGATTTTCGCACGTCCCAAACTCAGCGGAAGTAGTCACGGAAGTAATTTTTTACTTCCGTGCATTTTCTGTACCAGTTGATGCCTGCCTTACGGTAGTACCGTAGGGGAGCGCGGTAGTACCGCTTCGACGGTTCTACCGCTCATTGCCCTGTGCAACAGGCCCTCATCTGGTCACAACCGCGCAAGCGGTAGTACCACACCCTGGAGCGGTAGTACCGCAACCTTGTGCGGTAGTACCACGGCCGTGTGTGGTAGTACCGCGTCGCGCGGGTTGAGTGAGGTGATAACGGTTTAATTTTTTCCCCTCCTATAAAAGGGGGTCTTCTTCCCCAACGAACCTAATCTTTTCAGCTCGTGTTCTTCCCCCATTGTTGACCTTCTTCGAGTTTGCTTTCTCTCAATCCCTCCATGGATTCTTGCTAGTTTTGGGGGGAAAAGAGAGAGGAGATCTAGATCCACATTTCCACCAATCACTTTCTCCTCTATGTGAGGGGAACCCCTTGGATCTAGATCTTGGAGTTCTTCGTGTTCTCTTCTTCGTTCTTCTCTCATTTTCCTCCCTAGCATTAGTTGCTTCGGTGGGATTTGTGAGAGAAGGACTTGGGCACTCCGTGTGCCCTTGCCATTGCATTTGGTGCATCGGTTTGAGTTCTCCACGATAATACGTGGAAGTGAAGTTGAGTAGCTTATTACTCTTGGGTGCTTGGTACCCTTGAGCTTATTCCTCTTGGGTGCTTGGATGCCCTAGACGGTTGGTGGTGTTCGGAGCTCAATCATTGTGGTGTAAAGCTCTGGGCAAGCGTCGGGGTCTCCAATTAGGTTGTGGAGATCGCCCCGAGCAATTTGACGGGTACCGGTGACCGCCCCCAAGGGTTGCCAAAGTGTACGGGTTCGGTGACCGCCCCCAAGGGTTGCCATTTGTACGAGTTCGGTGAACGCCCTCAAGGGTCCCTTAGTGGAATCACGGCATCTTGCATTGTGCGAGGGCGTGAGGAGATTACGGTGGCCCTAGTGGCTTCTTGGGGAGCATTGTGCCTCCACACCGCTCCAAACGGAGATTAGCATCCGCAAGGGTGTGAACTTCGGGATACATCGTCGTCTCCGCGTGCCTCGGTTATCTCTTACCCGAGCCCTTTACTTATGCACTTTACTTTGTGATAGCCATATTGTTTCTTGTCATATATCTTGCTATCACTTAGTTATTTATCTTGCTTAGCATAAGTTGTTGGTGCACATAGGTGAGCCTAGTTGTTGTAGGTTTTGTGCTTGACAAATTAATCGCTAGGTTTATTCCGCTTTTGTTCAAGCCTAAACCGTAATTATTTTAAAGCACCTATTCACCCCCCCCCCCCTCTAGGCGACATCCACGATCTTTCAGCAGGCACATGTGATCCGGAGAAGTGGCATCGATGAATCCAATGGGCTTCTGACAAAACACATGTTCCTCAAGATGGCCATGGAGGAAGGCGTTGGAGACGTCCATCTGATGCACGGGCCAGGAGCGGGACACCGCGAGTTAGAGGACGGTGCGAATCGTCCCGGGTTTAACAACTGGGGCGAAGGTATCCGTGAAGTCGAAACCAGCGCGCTGACGAAAACCCCGAACGACCCAACGCGCTTTGTAGCGGTCGAGGGTACCATCAGGATGAAAATTGTGCTTGAAAACCCACTTCCCAGTAATGATGTTGGCGTTGCGGGGACGTGGGATGATACGTCTCCAACGTATCTATAATTTATGAAGTATTCATGGCATGTTTGCAACAATTTTATATGGTTTTGGTATGATTTTATTATAACTAACCCGCACTGGCGCTGTTTTTAGCAGAACTACCGTGGTGTCCTTTTTTGTGCAGAAATAAAAGTTCTCGGAATGGGCTGAAAATTTATGGTGATTTTTTATGGACCAAAATAGACCCCCGAAGCACTGGAGCTGGACCAGAAGAGTCCCAAGGAGTCCACAAGCCAGGGGGCGCGCCCTACACCCCCCCCCCCCCCACCCCGGCGCGCCTTGAGGGATTGTGGGCCCCTCGAGCACCTCCTTGACTTGTTTCCGACGACAAAAATTCTTATAAATATAGAAACCTCCGAAAAGAACCCTAGATCGGAAGTTCCACCGCCGTAAGCCTCTGTAGCCACGAAAAACCAATCGGGAGCCTGTTCCGACACCCTGCCGGAGGGGGAAACCATCACCAGTGGCCATCTTCATCATCTCGGCGGTCTCCATGACGAGGAGGGAGTAGTTCACCCTTGGGGCTGAGGGTATGTACCCGTAGCTATGTGTTTGATCTCTCTCTCTCTCTCGTGTTCTTGATTTGGCACGATCTTGATGTACCGCGAGCTTTGTTATTATAGTTGAACATATGGTGTTTCTCCCTGCTACTTCTTGAGCTTGCGTTGGCTTTTCCCTTGAAGAGGAAAGGGTGATGCAGCAAAGTAGAGATAAGTATTTCCCTCAGTTTGAGAACCAAGGTATCAATCCAGTAGGAGACAATGCACAAATCACTGAAGACCTGCACAAACAATCAAATAACTTGCACCCAACGCGATAAAGGGGTTGTCAATCCCTTCACGGTTACTTGCAAAAGTGAGATCTGATAGAGATAGAAAAAAGGTAAAGTAAATATTTTTGGTATTTTTGGTTTATAGATCGGAAAGTAAAAGATTGCAAAATAGTAGATCGGAAAGTTATATGATGGAAAATAGACCCGGGGGCCATAGGTTTCACTAGAGGCTTCTCTCAAGATAGAAAATAATACGGTGAGTGAACAAATTACTGCCGAGCAATTGATAGAAAAGCGCAAAGTTATGACGATATCTAAGGCAATGATCATGAATATAGGCATCACGTCCGTGTCAAGTAGACCGAAATGATTCTGCATCTACTACTATTACTCCACACATCGACCGCTATCCAGCATGCATCTATAGTATTAAGTTCATAAAGAACGGAGTAACGCATTAAGTAAGATGACATGATGTAGAGGAATTAACTCAAGCAATATGATGAAAACCCCATCTTTTTATCCTCGATGGCAACAATACAATACGTGCCTTGCTGCCCCTACTTTCACTAGGAAAGGACGCCGCAAGATTGAACCCAAAGCTAAGCACTTCTCCCATTGCGAGAAAAACCAATCTAGTTGGCCACACCAAACCGATAGTTCGAAGAGAATTACAAAGATATCAAATCATGCATAAAAGAATTCAGAGAAGATTCAAATAATGTTCATAGATAAGCTGATCATAATTCCACAATTCATCGGATCTCGGCAAACACACCGCAAAAAAAGTATTACATCAAATAGATCTCCAAGAACATCGAGGAGAACATGGTATTGAGAATCAAAGAGAGAGAAGAAGCCATCTAGCTACTAGCTATGGACCCGTAGGTCTATGGTAAGCTACTCACGCTTCATCGGAAGGGCAATAGAGTTGATGTAGAAGCCCTCGGTGATCGAATCCCCCTCCGGTAGGGTGCCGGAAAAGGTCCCTAGATGGGATCTCACGGGTAGAGAAGGTTGCGGCAGTGGAAAAGTGTTTTCGTGGATGCCTCTGGTGGTTTGGGGAAATATGGGAATATATAGGCGAAATAATTAGGTCAGGAAGTGCACGAGGGGCCCACAAGGGTGGGGGGCGCGCCCTCCGTCCTTGTGGCCGCCTCGTGGCTCCTCCGACTTCATCTCCAAGTCTCCTGGTTTTCTTCTGGTCCAAGAAAAATCACCGCGAAGGTTTTATTCCGTTTGGACTCCGTTTGGTATTCCTTTTCTGCGAAACTCAAAAACAGGGAAAAAACAGGAACTGGCACTGGGATCTAGGTTAATAGGTTAGTCCCAAAAATAATATAAAATAGCATATTAATGCATATAAAACATCCAAAACAGATAATATAATAGCATGGAACAATCAAAAATTATAGATAAGTTGGAGACGTATCAAGCATCCCCAAGCTTAATTCCTGCTCGTCCTCGAGTAGGTAAATGATAAAAACAGAATTTTTGATGTGGAATGCTACGTAACATATTTATCCATGTAATTTTCTTTTATTGTTGCATGAATATTCAGATCCGTAAGATTCAAAACAAAAGTTTAATATTGACATAAAAACAATAATACTTCAAGCATACTAACAAGGCAATTATGTCTTCTCAAAATAACATGGCCAAAGAAAGCTTATCCCTACAAAATCATATAGTCTGGCCATGCTCCATCTTCATCACACAAAATATTCAAATCATGCACAACCCCGATGACAAGCCAAGCAATTGTTTCATACTTTTGATGTTCTCAAACCTTTTCAACTTTCACGCAATACATGAGCGTGAGCCATGGACACAGCACTATAGGTGGAATAGAAGGTGTTTGTGGAGAAGACAAAAAGAAGGAGATAGTCTCACACCAATTAGGCATATCAACGGGCTATGGAGATGCCCATCAATAGATATCAATGTGAGTGAGTAGGGATTGCCATGCAACGGATGCACTAGAGCTATAAGTTTATGAAAGCTCAAAAAGAAACTAAGTGGGTGTGCATCCAACTCGCTTGCTCACGAAGACCTAGGGCAATTTGAGGAAGCCCTTCGTTGGAATATACAAGCCAAGTTCTATAATGAAAAATTCCCACTAGTATATGAAAGTGATAACATAGGAGACTCTCTATCATGAAGATCATGGTGCTACTTTGAAGCACAAGTGTGGTAAAAGGATAGTAACATTGTCCCTTCTCTCTTTTCTCTCATTTTTTTATTTGGGCCTTCTCTCATTTTTTTGGCCTCTTTTTTTCGTCCGGAGTCTCATCCCGACTTGTGGGGGAATCATAGTCTCCATCATCCTTTCCTCACATGGGACAATGCTCTAATAATGAAGATCATCACACTTTTATTTACTTACAACTCAAGAATTACAACTCGATACTTAGAACAAAATATGACTCTATATGAATGCCTCCGGCGGTGTACCGGGATGTGCGATGAATCAAGAGTGACATGTATGAAAGAATTATGAACAGTGGCTTTGCCACAAATACGATGTCAACTACATGATCTTGCAAAGCAATATGACAATGATGGAGCGTGTCATAATAAACGGAACAGTGGAAAGTTGCATGGCAATATATCTCGGAATGGCTATGGAAATGCCATAATAGGTAGGTATGGTGGCTGTTTTGAGGATGGTATATGGTGGGTTTATGGTACCGGCGAAAGTTGCGCGGCACTAGAGAGGCTAGCAATGATGGAAGGGTGAGAGTGTGTATAATCCATGGACTCAACATTAGTCAGAAAGAACTCACATACTTATTGCAAAAATCTATTAGTTATCAAAACGAAGTACTACGCGCATGCTCCTAGGGGGATATATTGGTAGGAAAAGACCATCGCTCGTCCCCGACCGCCTCTCATAAGGAAGACAATCAATATATAAATCATGCTCCGACTTCATCACATAACGGTTCACCATACGTGCATGCTACAGGAATCACAAACTTTAACACAAGTATTTCTCAAATTCACAATTACTCACTAGCATGACTCTAATATCACCATCTTCATATCTCAAAACAATCATAAGGAATCAAACTTCTCATAGTATTCAATGCACTTTATATGAAAGTTTTTATTATATCCCTCTTGGATGCCTATCATATTAGGACTAAATTTATAACCAAAGCAAATTACCATGCTGTTTAAAGACTCTCAAAATAATATAAGTGAAGCATGAGAGTTCATAAATTTCTATAAAATAAAACCACCACCGTGCTCTAAAAAGATATAAGTGAAGCACTAGAGCAAAATTGCCTAGCTCAAAAGATATAAGTGAAGCACATAGAGTATTCTAATAAATCATGATTCATGTGTGTCCCTCTCAAAAGGTGTGTACAGAAAGGATGATTGTGGCAAACTAAAAAGCAAAGACTCAAATCATACAAGACGCTCCAAGCAAAACACATAGCATGTGTTGAATAAAAATATAGCCTCAAGTAAAGTTAATGATAGACGAAGACGAAAGAGGGGATGCCTTCCGGGGCATCCCCAATCTTAGGCTCTTGGTTTTCATTGAATATTACCTTGGGGTGCCTTGGGCATCCCCAAGATTAGGCTCTTGCCACTCCTTATTCCATAGTCCATTAAATCCTTACCCCAAAACTTGAAAACTTCACAACACAAAACTCAACAGAAAATCTCATCAGCTCCGTTAGTATAAGAAAATAAATCACCACTTTTGGTACTGTTGTGAACCCCTTTTTTATTTATATTGGTGTAATATATATTGTATTCCAACTTATCCATGGTTCATACCCCCCGATACTACCCATAGAATCATCAAAATAAGCAAACAACACATAGAAAACAGAATCTGTCAAAAACAGAATAGTATGTAGTAATCTGTAACTCTCGAATAATTATGTAACTCCAAAATTTCTGAAAAATTAGGAAGACCTAATATTTTTTTTTTATTAATCTTCTGCAAAAAGAATCATATCAAAATCACTCTTCTGTTAAAAATGAGAATTGTTTTCCTGAGAGCAAAAGTTTCTGTTTTTCAGCAAGATCAAATCAACTATCACCGTAAGCTATCCCAAAGCTCTTACTTGGCACAAACACTAATTAAAACATAAAACCACATTTAAACATAGGATAGATGAACTATTTATTGCAAAACATAACCTAAAAAGCAAAAACAAAAATAAAATTGGGTTGCCTCCCAACAAGTGCTATTGTTTAACGCCCTTAGCTAGGCATAAAAACACGAATAGATCTAGGTATTGTCATCTTTGGTATGCAATCCATAAGTAGCTCTCATGATAGATTCATATGGAAATTTAATTTTATTTCTAGGAAAGTGTTCCATGCCCTTCCTTAACGGAAATTGAAATCTAATGTTTCCTTCTTTCATATCAATAATTGCACCAATCGTTCTAAGGAAAGGTCTGCCAAGAATAATAGGACATGTAGGATTGCAATCTATATGAAGAACAATGAAATCTACGGGCACATAATTCCTATTTGCAACAATAAGAACATCATTAATCCTTCCCATAGGTTTCTTAATAGTGGAATCTGCAAGATGCAAATTTAAAGAACAATCATCAAATTCACGGAAACCTAGCACATCACATAAAGTTTTTGGAATCATGGAAACGCTAGCATCCAAATCGCACAAAGCATGGCACTCATAATCTTTAATTTTAATATTAATAGTAGGTTCCCACTCATCATCAAGTTTTCTAGGGATAGAAACTTCCAATTCAAGCTTTTCTTCAAAAGATTGCATCATAGCATCAACGATATGTTTAGTAAAAGCGTTGTTTTGATTATAAGCATGAGGAGAATTCAACATGGATTGCAACAAGGAAATACAATCTATTAAAGAACAATTATCATAATTAAATTCCTTGAAATCCAAAAGAGTGGGTTCATTGCTACTTAAAGTTTTGACCTCTCCAATCCCACTTTTATCAATTTTTGCATCAAGATCTAAAAACTCCGAATCATTGGGACGCCTTTTAACTAAAGTTGAATCATCTCCAGTCCCATATTTATCAAGATTTATATTGGAAAACAAAGATTCAATAGGAGTCACATCAATCACTTTAAGATCTTCATTATTATTTTCACGGAAACTAGAAGAACACGTTTTTACAAACCAATCTCGTTTAGCATGCATCTTAGTGGTTCTTTATTTAAACTCATCAATGGAAATTCTTATATCTTTGAGAGACTCATTAATATCATGCTTGGGTGGAATAGATCTAAGTTTCAAAGAATCAACATCAAGAGAAATTCTATCCACATTCCTAGCCAAATCATCAATCTTAAGCAATTTTTCTTCAATCAAAGCATTGAAATTCTTTTGCAAACTCATAAATTCTTTAACACTATTCTCAAAATCAGAGGGCATCTTATTATAATTTCCATAAGAATTGTTGTAGGAATTACCATAATTATTAGAGGAATTACTAGGAAACGGCCTAGGATTAAAATTACCTCTATACGCGTTATTACCAAAATTGTTCCTACCAACAAAATTCACATCCATAGATTCATGATTAGTTTTATTCAAAGTAGACAAAGGCATATCATTAGGATCAATAGGAGCACTCTTGCTAGCAAATAATTTCATAAGCTCATCCATCTTTCCACTCAAAACATTAATCTCTTCAATCGCATGCACTTTTTTACTAGTGGAAGATCTTTCGATATGCCATTGAGAATAATTAACCAAAATATTATCTAGGAGTTTAGTAGCTTCTCCTAAAGTAATTTCCATAAAAGTACCTCCTGCGGCCGAATCTAAAAGATTTTTAGAAGCGAAATTCAATCCGGCATAAAAATTTTGTATAATCATCCACAAATTCAAACCATGAGTAGGGCAATTTCGTATCATCAATTTCATCCTCTCCCAAGATTTTGCAACATGTTCATGATCAAGTTGCTTAAAATTCATAATCTCGTTCCTAAGGGAGATGATCTTAGCGGGAGGAAAATACTTGGAAATAAAAGCATCTTTACACTTATTCCATGAATCAATACTATTTTTAGGCAAAGATGAAAACCAAGTTTTAGCACGACCTCAAAGCGAGAACGGAAATAGCTTCAATTTAACAATTTCATTATCCACATCTTTTTTATTTTGCATATCACACAAATCAATGAAATTATTTAGATGGGAAGCGGCATCTTCACTAGGAAGGCCAGAAAATTGATCTTTCATAACAAGATTCAGCAAAGCAGCATTAATTTCACAAGATTCTACACTAGTGGCGGGAGCAATCGGAGTACTAATAAAATCATTATTATTGGTGTTGGAAAAATCACACAACTTGCTATTCTCTTGAGCCATCGTGACAAAGCAAGCAATCCAACACATGAGCACACAAAAAGCAAGTGAAGAAGACGAGCTGAAGAGGTGAGAAGAAAAGGCAAATCTTTTCAAAAATCATTTTAGAAGTGGGAGAGAGGAAAACGAGAGGGAAATTGCGAATAATGTAATGCAAGAGATGAGAGTTTATGATGGGTACTTGGTATGTCTTGACTTGGCGACAGTGCTATACTCTGCTTCAGCACTGGAGCGAGAGACAATGGGTTGGCGCTTGGACGACCAGGAGATGAGTCATTGTCCAAGATAGACGCAATATCCAGAAGTGGAACGGCATGTATCGGGGCAGCCAGCCCAGTCAGCATCAGAGTAGGTGGTCAAGTCCATAGAGGTCAAAGCCTGAAGTGACAACCCGAGATCCATAGTGCCCCGGATATAGCAAAGAATACGCTTCACCGAGGTCCAGTGAGCATCACGAGGAGCATGCATATGGAGACAAACCTGCTGCACAGCATACTGAAGCTCCGGACGAGTGAGTCTGAGGTACTGAAGAGCACCAACAATCGATCGGTAGAACGGAGCATCCGAAGCCGGCGACCCATCTGTGGCAGACAGCTTAGCCTTCGTATCGACAGGCGTGGCGGCGGGTTTGTAGTTAAGCATCCCAGCACGGTCAAAAAGCCCGTGAGTGTACATCCGCTGATGAAGAAAGAAGCCATCTGCTCGTCGAATGACCTCGATCCCGAGGAAATAATGCAGAGGACCCAAGTGCTTAATGGCAAACTCAGCACGAAGGCGGTCAGTGACCTATCGAAGAAGAGTAGTCGAGCATGCTGTCAAGATGATGTCATTGACGTAGAGCAGCAGGAAGGCGGTAGCATCACCCTGGTGAAAGACAAACAGCGAAGCATCAGAGCGAGTGGAGCGGAAGCCAAGCTGGTGTAGAAATGTTGCGATGCGCTGGTACCAAGCGCAAGGAGCCTGCTTGAGCCCATACAAGGACCGAGAGAGCAGGCACACCTGATCCAGAGAAGTGGCATCGACGAATCCGATGCGCTGCTGACAAAACACCTGTTCCTCAAGATGGCCATGGAGGAAGGCGTTGGAGATGTCCATCTAATGCACGGGCCAGGAGCGGGACACCGCGAGCTGGAGGACAGTGCGAATCGTCCCGGGTTTAACAACCGGGGGGAAGGTATCCGTGAAGTCGACACCAGCGCGCTGACGAAAACCCCGAACGACCCAACGCGCTTTGTAGCGATCGAGGGTACCATCAGGATGAAAATTGTGCTTGAAAACCCACTTCCCAGTAATGATGTTGGCGTTGCGGGGATGTGGGATGATACGTCTCCAACTTATCTATAATTTATGAAGTATTCATGGCATGTTTGCAACAATTTTATATGATTTTGGTATGATTTTATTATAACTAACCCGGACTGGCGCTGTTTTTAGCAGAACTACCGTGGTGTCATTTTTTGTGTAGAAATAAAAGTTATCGGAATGGGCTGAAAATTTACGGTGATTTTTTATGGACCAAAAGAGACCCCCGAAGCACCAGAAGAGTCCAGAGGAGTCCACAAGCCAAGGGGCGCGCCCTCCCCAACCCCCCCCCCCCCCCCCCCCCCCCCCCGGGCATGCCTTGAGGGCTTGTGGGCCCCTCAGGCACCTCCTTGACTTGTTTCCGACGCCAAAAATTCTTATAAATATAGAAACCTCCGAAAAGAACCCTAGATCGGAAGTTCCGCCGCCGTAAGCCTCTGTAGCCACGAAAAACCAATCGGGAGCCCATTCTGGCACCATGCCGAAGGGGGAAACCATCACAGGTGGCCATCTTCATCATCTCGGCAGTCTCCATGATGAGGAGGGAGTAGTTCACCCTCGAGGCTGATGGTATGTACCAGTAGCTATGTGTTTGATCTCTCTCTCTCTCTCTCTCTCTCTCTCATGTTCTTGATTTGGCACGATCTTGATGTACCGCGAGCTTTGTTATTTTAGTTGAATCACATGGTGTTTCTCCCTGCTACTTCTTGAGCTTGCGTTGGTTTTTCCCTTGAAGAGGAAAGGGTGATGCATCAAAGTAGAGATAAGTATTTCCCTCAGTTTGAGAACCAAGGTATCAATCCAATAGGAGACAACGCACAAATCACCGAATACCTGCACAAACAATCAAACAACTTGCACCCAACGCGATAAAGGGGTTGTCAATCCCTTCACGGTTACTTGCAAAAGTGAGATCTGGTAGAGATAGATAAAAGGTAATGTAAATATTTTTGGTATTTTTGGTTTATAGATCGGAAAGTAAAAGATTGCAAAATAGTAGATCGGAAACTTATATGATTGAAAATAGACCCGGGGGCCATAGGTTTCACTAGAGGCTTCTCTCAAGATAGAAAATAATACGGTGGGTGAACAAATTACTGCCGAGCAATTAATAGAAAAGCGCAAAGTTATGACGATATCTAAGGCAATGATCATGAATATAGGCATCACGTCCGTGTCAAATAGACAGAAATGATTCTGCATCTACTACTATTACTCCACACATCGACCACTATCCAGCATGCATCTAGAGTATTAAGTTCATAAAGAACGGAGTAACGCATTAAGTAAGATGACATGATGTAGTGGAATTAACTCAAGCAATATGATGAAAACCCCATCTTTTTATCCTCGATGGCAACAATACAATACGTGCCTTGCTGCCCCTACTATCACTGGGAAAGGACACTGCAAGATTGAACCCAAAGCTAAGCACTTCTCCCATTGCAAGAAAAACCAATCTAGTTGGCCAAACCAAACCGATAGTTCGAAGAGAATTACAAAGATATCAAATCATGCATAAAAGAATTTAGAGAAGATTCAAATAATATTCATAGATAAGCTAATCATAAATCCACAATTCATCGGATCTCGGCAAACACACTGCAAAAAAGTATTACACCGAATAGATCTCCAAGAACATCGAGTAGAACATGGTATTGAGAAACAAAGAGAGAGAAGAAGCCATCTAGCTACTAGCTATGCACCCGTAGGTCAGTGGTAAACTACTCACGCTTCATCGGAAGGGCAATAGAGTTGATGTAGAAGCCCTCCGTGATCGAATCCCCCTCCGACGGTGTGACGGAAAAGGTCCCTAGATGGGATCTCATGGGTACAGAAGGTTGCGGCGGTGGAAAAGTGTTTTCGTGGATGCCTCTGGTGGTTTGGGGATATATGGGAATATATAGGCAAAAGAATTAGGTCAGGAAGTGCATGAGGGGCCCACAAGGGTGGGGGGCACGCCCTACCCCCCTGGGCGCGCCCTCCGTCCTTGTGGCCGCCTTGTGGCCGCCTCGTGGCTCCTCCGACTTCATCTCCAAGTCTCCTGGTTGTCTTCTGGTCCAAGAAAAATCATCGCGAAGGTTTTATTCCGTTTGGACTCCATTTGGTATTCCTTTTCTGCGAAACTCAAAAACAGGGGAAAAATAAGAACTGGCACTGGGCGCTAGGTTAATAGGTTAGTCCCAAAAATAATATAAAATAGCATATTAATGCATATAAAACATCCAAAACAGATAATATAATAGCATGGAACAATAAAAAATTATAGATACGTTGGAGACGTATCACTCCCCCTCTACCTTCTTGTGATGAATTGAGTCTTGCTCCTTGAGGTTTTGTTATGTTGGATTGAGTATTTGATTTGAGAACACTTGATGTATGTCTTGCGATGGGATATCTGTGGTGACAATGGGATGTTCTATTGATTCACTTGATGTATGTTTGGGCACTCAACTCGCGGATTCCCGAGGTGACATTGGGGTAATCTATGCATAGGGGTTGATGCATGTTTTAGTCCTACGTTCTCTGATAGAAACTTTGGAGTGATTCTTTGTTTCACGTTGAGGGATTGTTATATGATCCAATTATGTTATCATTGTTGAGAGAACTTGCACTAGTGAAAGTATGAACCCTAGGCCTTCTTTTCAAGCATTGCAATACTGTTTTTGGTCACTTTTGTTACTAGTTACCTTGCTGTTTTTATGTTTTTCGATTACAAAAACCTATATCTACTATCCATATTACACTTCTATCACTATCTCTTCGCCGAACTAGTGCACCTATACAATTTACCATTGTATTGGGTGTGTTGGGGACACAAGAGACTCTTTGTTATTTGGTTGCAGGGTTGTTTGAGAGAGACAACCTTCATCCTACGCCTCCCACGGATTGATAAACCTTAGGTCATCCACTTGAGGGAAAATTGCTACTATCCTACAAAACTCTGCGCTTGGAGGCCCAACATGAGTCTACAAGAAGAAGGTTGCATAGTAGACATCAAGCTCTTTTCTAGCGCCGTTGCTGGGGAGGTGAGTGCTTGAAGGTATATTTTTAGAACTTGCAATTGAATCTTTTAGTTTCTTGTTTTATCACTAGTTTAGTCCATAAAATAAAACTACAAAAAAATGGAATTGGGGTTGCCTCATATGCTTCATCTTTTTAATATCTTTGGTGAAAATGATGGAAAGGAAAATTGTGCTCAAGTGTTAGAAGAAGAAGTTAATAAAATGTTTGGCACTAAATCTTTGAATGATGAGCATGATTGCAATGTTGTTAGTATGAATTCTTTGAATGTCCATGATGCTAATGATATGCAAAGCCATAGGCTTGGGGATGCTATGTTTGATGAAGATGATATTTTTAGTCCCCCAAGCTTTGATGAGAAAATTTATTATGATGAAAGCATGCCTCTTATTTATGATGATTATATTGATGAAAGTGGGTTTGGAAGAGTGTCAACTCTAGTCAATGATCCCACTATTTTGGAGGGTGTTGAATCTTGTTACAATATTGATAAAAGTGGATTTGGAGAGGTCATGACTTTATTTAGTGATGAATCCACTATTTTGGAAGAGGTTCCAATTGATTATGAGAACAAAGTTGCTACCTATGATGTTTATTGTGATGACATGTATGCTATAAAGTATAATTATAACCATGAAACTTTTCATCATGATTTTAATTTTCAATTGGATTATGCCTCACATGATAGTTATTTTGTTGAGTTTGCTCCCACTACTATTCATGAGAATAAATTTGCTTATGTGGAGAGTAATAAAATTTCTATGCTTGTGGATCATGAAAAGAATGCTTTATGTGATAGTTATATTGTTGAATTCATTCATTATGCTACTGAAAATTATTATGAGAGAGGAGCATATGCTTTTACATATCGCAATAATATCAAGTTTCCTCTCTATGTGTTGAAAATCTTGAAGTTTTGCTTGTTTTGCCTTCCTATGCTAGTTGATTCTTGTTCCCATAAATTGTTTGCTCACAAAATCCCTATGCATAGGAAGTGGGTTAGACTTAAATGTGCTAGTTATATTCTTCATGATGCTCCCGTTATGTTTCAATTCCTATCTTTTATGTGAGCATCATTGAAATCATCATGCCTAGCTAAAAAGGCATTAAAGAAAAGCGCTTGTTGGGAGACAACCCAATATTTATACCTACTGTTTTCGTGTGTTAACATGATTAATCTACTGTAGTAATCATGTTTTATAGCTTTTGTTTCAATAAAGTGCCAAGTAAAGCCTTTGGGATAGTGTGGTTGATAGTTGATTTGATTCTGTGCAAAAACAAAAACTTTTACGTCCAGTAACAGAATTGTTAAAATTCACAGGAATGTGTAAAAACTCTGAATTGTTTACATAGGATTGATGTAAAAAAATTCTACGTTTTCCTAATTTTTTAGAATTGTTGGAGTTACAAAAGTATGAGAACAATTCAGATCTTCGCAGACTATTCTGTTTTTGACAGATTCTGTTTTCTATGTGTTGTTTGCTTATTTTGATGAATCTATGGGTAGTATCTGGGGGTATGAACCATGGAGAAGTTGGAATACAGTAGATATTACACCAATATAAATAAAGAATGAGTTCACAACAATACCAAAAAGTGGTGATTTATTTTCTTATACTAACGGATCTCATGAGTTTTCTGTTGAGTTTTGTGTTGTGAAGTTTTCAAGTTTTGGGTAAAGATTTGATGGACTATGGAATAAGGAGTGGCAAGAGCCTAAGCTTGGGGATTCCCAAGGCACCCCAAGGTAATATTCAAGGACAACCAAGCATCTAAGCTTGGGGATGCCCCGGATGGCATCCCCTCTTTCGTCTTCGTCTATCGGTAAATTTACTGAGGCTATATTTTTATTCACCACATGATATGTGTTTTGCTTGGAGCGTCTTGTATGATATGAGTCTTTGCTTTTTAGTTTTCCACAATCATCCTTGCTGGACACACCTTTTGAGAGGGGTACACATTAATCGTGAATTTATTAGAATACCCTATGTGCTTCATTTATATCTTTTGAGCTAGGTAGTTGCTCTAGTGCTTCACTTACATCTTTTTAGAGCACGGCGGTGGTTTTATTTTGAATAAATTAATGAACTCTCATGCTTCACTTATATTATTTTGAGAGTCTCTAAACAGAATGGTAATTTTCTTAGGTTATGAACCTAATATGATGGGCATCCAAGAGGGATATAATAAGAACTTTCATATAAAGAGCGTTGAATACAATGAGAAGTTTGATTCCTTTCATTTGTTTTGAGATATAAAGATGGTGATATTAAAGTCATGATAGTGATTAATTGTGGATTGGTAGAAATATTTGTGTTAAAGTTTGTGATTCCCGTAGCATGCACGTATGGTGAACCGTTATGTGATGAAGTCGGAGCATGATTTATTTTTTGATTGTCTTCCTTATGAGTGGCGATCGGGGACGAGCGATGGTCTTTTCCTACCAATCTATCCCCCTAGGAGCATGCGTGTAGTACTTTGTTTTCATGGCTAATATTGTTTTGCAATAAGTATGTGAGTTCTTTATTACTAATGTTGAGTCCATGGATTATACGCACTCTCACCCTTCCACCATTACTAGCCTCTCTAGTACCGCGCAACTTTCGCCGGTGCATTAAACCCACCATATACCCTTCCTCAAAACAGCCACCATACCTACCTATTATGGCATTTCCATAGCCATTCTGAGATATATTTCCATGCAACTTCCACCATTCCGTTTTATTATGACATGCACCATCATTGTCATATTGCTTTGCATGATCATGTAGTTGGCATAGTATTTGTGGCAAGGCCACCGTTCATATTTTTTATACATGTCACTCTTGATCATTGCACATCCTGGTACACTGCCGGAGGCATTCATATAGAGTCATACTTGCTCTAGTATCGAGTTGTAATTCTTGAGTTGTAAGTAAATAAAAGTGTGATGATCATCATTATTAGAGCATTGTCCCATGTGAGGAAAGGATGATGGAGACTATGATTCTCCCACAAGTAGAGATGAGGCTCCGGACTTAAAAAAAGAGGCCAAAGAGCCCAAATAAAAAAAAGAGCCCAAAGAGCCAAAATAAAAAAAATAAAATAAAATAAAATAAATGAGAGAAAAAGAGAGAAGGGACAATGTTACTATCCTTTTTCCACACTTGTGCTTCAAAGTAGCACCATGATTTTCACGATAGAGAGTCTCCTATTTTGTCACTTTCACATACTAGTGGGAATTTTTCATTATCGAACTTGGCTTGTATATTCCAATGATGGGCTTCCTCAAATTGCCCTAGGTCTTCGTGAGCAAGCGAGTTGGATGCACGCCCACTTTGTTTCTTTTTGAGCTTTCATACTATAGCTCTAGTGCATCCGTTGCATGGCAATCCCTACTCACTCACATTGATATCTATTGATGGGCATCTCCATAGCCCATTGATACGCCTAGTTGATGTGAGACTATCTCCTTCTTTTTGTCTTCTCCACAACCACCATATTATATTCCACCTATAGTGCTATATCCATGGCTCAAGCTCTTGTATTGCGTGAAAGTTGAAAAAGTTTGAGAACATCAAAAGTATGAAACAATTGCTTGGCTTGTCATCGGGGTTGTACATGATTTAATACTTTGTGTGATGAAGATGGAGCATAGCCAGACTATATGATTTTGTAGGGATAACTTTCTTTGGCATGATATTTTGAGAAGACATGATTGCTTTATTAGTATGCTTGAAGTATTATTGTTTTTATGTCAATATTAAACTTTTGTTTTGAATCTTATGGATCTGAACATTCATGCCATAATGAAGAAGATTACATTGATAAATATGTTAGGTAGCATTCACACTTCATAAATTCTTTCTTTTATCATTTACCTACTCGAGGACGAGCAGGAATTAAGCTTGGGGATGCTGATATGTCTCTAACGTATCTATAATTTATGAAGTATTCATGCCATGTTTGCAACAATTTTATATGGTTTTGGTATGATTTTATTAGAACTAACCCAGACTGACGCAGTTTTCAGCAGAACTATCGTGGTGTCGTTTTTTTGTGCAGAAATAAAAGTTCTCGGAATGGGCTGAAAATTTACGGTGATTTTTTATGGACCAAAAGAGATCCCCGAAGCACCGGAGCTGGACCAAAAGAGTCCCGAGGAGTCCACAAGCCAGGGGCGCGCCCTACCCCCCCCCCCCCCCCCCCCCCCCCCAGGCACGCCTTGAGGGCTTGTGGGCTCCTCGGGCACCTCCTTGACTTGTTTCCGACGCCAAAAATTCTTATAAATATAGAAACCTCCGAAAAGAACCCTAGATCAGAAGTTCCGCTGCCGTAAGCCTCTGTAGCCACGAAAAACCAATCGGGAGCCCGTTCCGGCACCCTGCCGGAGGGGGAAACCATCACCGGTGGCCATCTTCATCATCCCGACGGTCTCCATGACGAGGAGGGAGTAGTTCACCCTCGGGGCTGAGGGTATGTACCAGTAGCTATGTGTTTGATCTCTCTCTCTCTCTCTCTCGTGTTCTTGATTTGGCACGATCTTGATGTACCGCGAGCTTGGTTATTATAGTTGAATCATATGGTGTTTTGATACGTCCATTTTGCATCATGTTTTCCTACTGTTATTTATGATGTTTTTATGCATAATAATGCTTTTTGGAGTAATTCTAATGCCTTTTCTCTCATAATATGCAAGGTACACACAAAGAGGGAGAATTCCGGCAGCTGGAAATCTGGACCTGGAAAAGCTACATCAGGCCACCTATTCTGCACAACTCCAAACTAGCTGAAACATTACGGAGATTTTTTATGGAATATTTGAAGAATATTGGAGCACCAGAGGGGGCCCACCAGGTGGGCACAACCCACCTGGGCGCGCCAGGGAGCCTAGGCGCGCCCTGGTGGGTTGTGCTCACCCAGCCTTACCTCCGGTGCCCATCTTCTGGTATATAAGTCATTTTGACCTAGAATAAATCAGGAGCGGACTTTCGGGACGGAGCGCCGCCGTCTCGAGGCGGAACTTGGGCAGGAGCAATTTTGCCCTCCGGCGGAGCGATTCCGCCGGGGGAACTTCCCTCCCGGAGGGGGAAATCATCATCATCATCATCATCACCAACAACTCTCCCATCTTGGGGAGGGCAATCTCCATCAGCATCTTCAACAGCACCATCTCATCTCAAACCCTAGTTCATCTCTTGTGTTCAATCTTGTTACCGGAACTATAGATTGGTGCTTGTGGGTGACTAGTAGTGTTGATTACATCTTGTAGTTGATTACTATATGGTTTATTTGGTTGAAGATTATATGTTCAGATCCTACATGCTATTTAATACCCCTCTGATCTTGAGCATGATTATCATTTGTGAGTAGTTACTTTTGTTCTTGAGGTCACGGGAGAAATCATGTTGCAAGTAATCATGTGAACTTGATATGTGTTCTATATTTTGATAGTATGTATGTTGTGATTCCCTTAGTGGTGTCATGTGAACGTCGACTACATGACACTTCATCATATTTGGGCCTAAGGGAATTCATTGTGGAGTAGTAAATAGATGATGGGTTGCGAGAGTGACAGAAGCTTAAACCCTAGTTTATGCACTATTCCGTAAGGGACCGATTGGATCCAAAAGTTTAATGCTATGGTTAGAATTTATTCTTAATACTTTTCTCATAGTTGCGGATGCTTGCGAGAAGGTTAATAATAAGTAGGAGGCTTGTTCAAGTAATAACAGCACCTAAGCACCGGTCCACTCACATATCAAATTATCAAAGTAGCGAACACAAATCGAATCAACATGGTGAAAGTGACTAGATGAAATTCCCGTGTACCCTCAAGAACATTTTGCTTATTATAAGAGACCGTTTTGGCCTGTCCTTTGCCTCAACAGGATTGGGCTACCTTGCTGCACTTTTGTTACTACTATCGTTACTTGCTCATTACAAATTATCTGGCTATCAAACTACTCTGTTACTTACAATTTCAGCACTTGCAGACATTACCTTGCTGAAAACCACTTGTCATTTCCTTCTGCTCCTCGTTGGGTTTGACACTCTTACTTATCGAAAAGAGCTACAATTGATCCCCTATACTTGTGGGTCATCAAGGCTATTTTTTGGCACCGTTGCCGGGGAGTGAAGCGCCTTTGGTAAGTGGAATTTGGTAAGGAAACATTTATATAGTGTGCTGAAATTTATTGTCACTTGTTACTATGGAAAACAATCCTTTGAGGGGTTTGTTTGGGGTATCTTCACCTCGATCAGAACCACAATTAGCTACCCCTCAACCTACTGCACCTACTGAAAATATTGAATATGAAATTCCTTCGGGTATGATAGAACAACTGCTAGCTAATCCTTATGTAGGAGATGGAACTGAACATCCCGATATGCACTTGATATATGTGGAACAAATTTGTGGATTGTTTAAGCTTGCAGGTTTACCCGGAGATGAAGTTATGAAAAAGGTTTTCCCTTTATCTTTGAAGGAAAAAGCATTGGCATGGTATAGGCTATGCGATGATATTGGATCTTGGAATTGGAATCGATTGAAATTGGAGTTCCACCAAAAAAATTATCCTATGCATCTAGTTCATCGTGATCGGAATTATATCTATAATTTTTTGCCTCGTGAAGGAGAAAGTATTGCTCTAGCTTGGGGGAGGCTTAAGTCAATGTTATATTCATGCCCCAACCATGAGCTCTCAAGAGAAATTATTATCCAGAACTTTTATGCTCGGCTTTCTCGTGATGATCAATCCATGCTTGATACTTCTTGTACTGGTTCTTTTATGAAGAAGACTATTGAATTTCGGTGGGATCTTTTGGAAAGAATTAAACGCAACTCTGAAGATTGGGAACTCGATGAAGGTAAAGAGTCAGGTATTAAGCTTAAGTATGATTGTGTTAAATCTTTTATGAATACCGATGCTTTTCAAAAGTTTAGCACTAAATATGGACTTGACTCTTAGATAGTTGCCTCCTTTTGTGAATCATTTGCTACTCATGTTGATCTCCCTAAGGAGAAGTGGTTCAAATATCACCCACCTATTAAATAAGAAGTTAAAGAACCTGTACCAATTAAAGAGGAAACCATAATTTATAATGTTGATCCAGTTGTTCCTACTGCTTATATTGAGAAACCACCTTTCCTTGTTAAGATAAAGGAACATGCTAAAGTTTCAACTGTGGTTAATAAAAGTTATATTAGAACACCTAAACCTGATGAACAAATTAAAGTAGAACCTAGTGTTGCTATGATTAAGGATCTCCTGGAAGAAAACGTAGATGGGCATGTTATTTACTTCTGTGAAGAAGCTGCTAGAATTGCCAAACCTGATAAAAAGGATAATCATAGACCTGTTGTTGGCATGCCTGTTGTCTCAGTTAAAATAGGAGATCACTGTTATCATGGTCTATGTGACATAGGTGCTAGTGTGAGTGCTATTCCTTATTCCTTATGTCAAGAAATTATGAATGACATAGCACCCGCAAAAATAGAAGACATAGATGTTACTATTAAACTTGCTAATAGAGACACTATATCACCAATTGGGATTGTTAGAGATGTTGAAGTCTTGTGTGGGAAAATAAAATACCCTACTGATTTCCTTGTTCTTGGTTCCCCACAAGGTGGCTTTTGTCCCATTATCTTTGGTAGACCTTTCTTGAACACCGTTAATGCTAAAATAGATTGTGAAAAACAAACTGTCGGTGTTAGCTTTGGTGATGAGTCTCATGAGTTTAATTTTTCCAAGTTTAGTAGAAAGCTTCATGAAAAAGAATTGCCTAGTAAGGATGAAATAATTGGTCTTGCTTCTATTGCTGTGCCTCCTACTGATCCTTTAGAACAATATTTGCTAGACCATGAAAATGATTTACATATGCATGAGAGAAATGAAATAGATAAGATTTTCTTTGACAACGTCCTCTGCTTAAACACAATTTGCCTATTGAAACTCTAGGAGGTCCTCCTCCACCTAAAGGTGATCCTGTGTTTGAATTAAAACAATTGCCAGACACTTTGAAATATGCTTATCTTGATGAAAAGAAGATATATCCTGTTATTATTAGTGCTAACCTTTCAGAACATGAAGAAGAAAGATTATTGAAAGTTCTAAGGAAGCACCGAGCTGCTATTGGGTATACTCTTGATGATTTAAAGGGCATTAGTCCCACTCTATGTCCGCACAAGATTAATATGGAACCTGATGCTAAACCTGTTGTCGATCACCAACGTCGGTTAAATCCGAAAATGAAGGAAGTGGTAAGAACGGAAATCTTAAAACTTCTAGAAGCAGGTATAATCTATCCTATAGCTGATAGTAGATGGGTAAGTCATGTTCATTGTGTTCCTAAGAAAGGAGGTATTACTGTTGTTCCTAATGATAAGAATGAACTTATTCCACAAAGAATTGTTACAGGCTGTAGAATGGTAATTGATTTCAGAAAATTAAATAAAGCAACTAGAAAAGATCATTACCCTCTGCCTTTTATTGATCAAATGCTAGAAAGATTATCTAACCACACACACACTTTTGCTTCCTTGATGGATATTCTGGTTTTTCACAAATACCTGTTTGTCAACCTGATCAAGAAAAGACCACTTTCACTTGTCCCTTTGGAACTTATGCTTATAGACGTATGCCTTTTGGTTTATGCAATGCACCTGCTACCTTTCAAAGATGTATGACTGCTATATTCTCTAACTTTTGTGAAAAGATTGTTGAGGTTTTCATGGATGACTTCTCTGTTTATGGGAAGTCTTTTGATGATTATTTAAGCAATCTTGATCGAGTTTTACAGAGATGCGAGCAAACAAATCTTGTCTTGAATTGGGAGAAGTGCCACTTTATGGTTAATGAAGGTATTGTTTTGGGCCATAAAATTTCTGAAAGAGGTATTGAAGTGGACAAAGCTAAGGTTGATGCAATTGAGAAAATGCCATGTCCTAAAGATATCAAAGGTATTCGTAGTTTCCTAGGTCATGCTGGTTTCTATAGGAGATTTATCAAAGACTTTTCTAAAATTTCTAGGCCTCTTACAAATCTTTTGCAAAAGGATACTCCTTTTGTTTTTGATGATGATTGTTTAGAAGCCTTCGAAACACTCAAGAAAGCCTTAATTTCTGCACCTATTGTTCAACCACCTGATTGGAACTTGCCTTTTGAAATTATGTGTGATGCTAGTGATTATGCTGTTGGTGCTGTTCTAGGACAAAGAGTTGATAAGAAACTGAATGTTATTCATTATGCTAGTAAAACTCTAGATAGTGCACAATGGAATTATGCTACTACTGAAAAGTAATTTCTAGCAGTGGTGTTTGCTTGTGATAAATTTAGATCTTATATTGTTGATTCAAAAGTAATTGTTCACACCGATCATGTTGCTATTAAATATCTTATGGAAAAGAAAGATGCTAAACCTAGACTTATTCGATGGGTTCTCTTGCTACAAGAATTTGATTTACATATCACTGATAGGAAAGGAGCTGAGAACCCCGTAGCTGATAACTTGTCTAGGCTTGAAAATGTGCTTGATGACCCACTACCTATTGATGATAGTTTTCCTGATGAGCAGTTAGCTGCAATAAATGTTTCTAATAACACTCCTTGGTATGCTGACTATGCTAATTACATTGTTGCTAAATATTTACCACCTAGCTTTACATACCAACAAAAGAAAAAAATTCTTCTATGACTTAAGACATTACTTTTGGGATGACCTGCATCTTTATAAAGAAGGAGTAGATGGTATTATTAGACGTTGTGTACCTGAGCATGAACAGGGACAAATCCTACGGAAATGTCACTCCGAAGCTTATGGAGGGCATCATGCTGGAGACAGAACTGCTCACAAGGTATTGCAATCTGGATTTTATTGGCCTACTCTCTTCAATGATGCCCGTAAGTTTGTCTTATCTTGTGATGAATGTCAAAGAATAGGTAATATCGGTAAGCGTCAAGAAATGCCTATGAATTATTCACTTGCTGTTGAACCATCTGATGTTTGGGGATTTGATTACATGGGACCTTTTCCTTCCTCTAATGGGTATACACATATTTTGGTTGTTGTTGATTATGTTACTAAATGGGTAGAAGCTATTCCAACCAGTAGTGCTGATCACAACACCTCTATTAAAATGCTTAAGAAAATTATCTTCCCAAGGTTTTGAGTCCCTACATATTTAATGACTGATGGTGGTTCACACTTTATTCATGGTGCTTTCCATAAAATGCTTGCCAAGTATGATGTTAACCATAGAATTGCATCACCCTATCATCCTCAGTCTAGTGGTCAAGTTGAACTTAGCAATAGAGAAATAAAATTAATTTTGCAAAAGACTGTCAATAGGTCCCGGAAGAATTGGTCCAAGAAATTAGATGATGTACTTTGGGCTTATAGAACAGCATATAAAAATCCTATGGGTATGTCTCCTTATAAAATGGTTTATGGAAAAGCTTGTCATTTGCCTCTTGAGTTAGAACATAAAGCATATTGGGAAGTCAAGGAACTCAACTATGATTTCAAACTTGCCGGTGAAAAGAGGTTATTTGATATTAGCTCACTAGATGAATGGAGAACCCAAGCTTATGAAAATGCCAAATTATTTAAAGAAAAAGTTAAAAGATGGCATGATAAAAGAATCAAAAAACGTGAGTTCAAAGTTGGAGAATATGTTCTTTTGTACAACTCTCATTTCAGATTCTTTGCAGGAAAACCCCTCTCCAAATGGGAAGGACCCTATGTTATCGAGGAGGTTTATCGGTCTGGAGCTATCAAAATAAATAATGCCGAAGGTACTAACCCGAAGGTTGTTAATGGGCAACGAATAAAACATTATATCTCTGGTACGCCCATTAATGTTGAAAGTAATATTATCCAAACTTTGACACTGGAAGAACACATAAAAGAGTCCTTCCGGAACACTCCAGAATCATGAAAATAAGGAGGTACATGATACAGTAAGTAAACGGACTCCGAAAAATCCGCAAAAATATTTTTTGTCAGTTTTGGAATATTTAGAAAATTAGGAAAATAAGAAACTTCTAGGAAGCGTACCCTAGTGGGCACAAGACACCAGGGCGCACCTGGGTGGGTTGTGCCCACCTGGGACACCTTCCGGACTTCGTTTTTCTTCCGTTTGCTTGTTTCACAAGATAAAAAATCTTTATATACTCCCCGAACCTATTGACCACCATATCGCGGAGAAATCTTCTGTTTTCTTTTCTTGCTGCTTTCCTGATAGATCTGAAAATATGTCATCCCAAGATTCTGAGGGAGAGAGCTATGTTGCTGATTTCATCGCACACCCCAAGTCTTATGGGGATGTGGAGCATTATGGCTGGACTTCTGAGGAAGAGGAAGACTATTATCCTAGGGAGAAGGAGGAAATGAGCTCAGATGAGGACGAACCTCCATTACCTCAACCTGGGGACATGCATGTGGAATTCAAGAAGTCAAGCCTCCCAAACAAACCAAAGAGGCCTAAGATTCAGTTCATACCTTTCCGTCTTTTGCAGGAAAATAAGCAAAATCTTTGCAAAAAGGTGCTGGAGCTTGAGCAGGAGGTCGGTGAACTGAAGGAGGAAAATTCCGTCCTCAAGCGTAAGCTAAGGAAGAAGGACAAGATCGCATCTACTTCATCACTACCACCTTCTTCTTCATCACCAAAGGAAAATTGAGTTTCGGGTATGGGCACTCCCTTTGGCTTCCGCCAAGCTTGGGGGAGGTGCCCCGGTATCGTATCATCCCCACTATCTTTTTGCCTTTACTTATTTTAGTTCGATCTTTTGCTTTAGATGAATAAAAGTTTAGTTCGATCCTTTCTTTTTGAGAGCTTGCTTAGTGGTCTATCCTTGTAATCATGTGCAAGATATATAATAAAGTTTAGTTTGAGTTTTTGCTTTCTTTACTTTCATGTTGCAATAAAAAGAAAGGATATAAATAAAAAGAAACGAAATAAAAGAAAAAGATCATATGCTAATCTTATGGTAGGTGATGGCACCACATAAGGAAAAGTATGAGTAGAATTTTTTTTAGAGATTGACAAACATAGCATTGGTCCATGATGCGACTCATGAAAGAATTAATAAGGGAAGAGAAGATTCACATATAAATATACTATCCTAGAAATCTTTTGTGATTGTGAGCCCCCATCAAATTATTATATGCCAAAATTGTTGACGGTGGACAAGGAAGACAACGTAATGATTTATGCTTGTTCATATTCACATAGAAGTTATATTGTCATAGATCCTTCAATATGTGGTGCTTGCCACCTATCTTTGCTAGCCAAAAATTCCGCACTAAGTAGAGATACTACTTGTTCATCCAAAAACCCTTAAACCCAAATCTTATTTTCAAGTGTCCACCATACCTACCTAGGGATTGAGCAAGATCCCTCAAGTAAGTTGTCATCGGTGCAATAAGGCAATAAAAATTGCTTCTAAAAGTGTGAGATCATTTAGTGTAAAGGAAAATTGAGCGTTGTACGAACTTGTGATGGTGAAGAATAAAAGCGACAGACTGCATAATAAAGGTTGCCATCACAAGGGGCAATACAACGTGACGTTCTTTTGCACTAAGGGGTTGAGCATACAAACAAATAAGCGCATGGCAACCTTTGCTTCCCTCTACGAAGGGCCTATATTTTACTTTTATGCAAAGAGTCAAAGTTCTTCCCTCTTTTCCTTTTATTTTTATCCTTTGGCAAGCATCATGTGGTGAGGAAAGATCTAGGCACATATGTCCAATTGAATATGGGTGGCATAAGTTATTATTGTTGACATCGCCTTTGAGGTGAATACGTTGGGAGGCGAAACTATAAGCCCCTATCTTTCTATGTATCTGGCTGAAATGTTTTGCTTAGGTGTATGCGGTGAGTGTTAGCAATCATAGAAGACTATATGATGGTTGAGTATGTGGACTTGCCTAAAGGCTCCGATACGTGACCCTTCCTGAAAAGATGATGAATTGTAGTTGCAAAGTTGACTGAGAACATAGTTTGTTGGTTTCTAATAGAGTTTATGCTTTATACTTCAATTGTGTGATGAACTGCCACTTATTCATCAGAAGTCAATGATAAAAGTTCTATGATAAATG
The DNA here is from genome assembly GCA_011799875.1 of Thinopyrum elongatum. NCBI lineage: Eukaryota > Viridiplantae > Streptophyta > Magnoliopsida > Poales > Poaceae > Thinopyrum > Thinopyrum elongatum. The sequence continues at coordinate 197,861,762 of CM022302.1, forward strand.
TCATATGTTTAAATTTGTTGCTGTTATAATAATCTACATGATGCTTCTATGTCTGTATTTTGTTTTTATCGATACCTCTCTCTCTAAGCATGTGGACATGTTTTTTGATTTCGGTTTTCGCCTGAGGACAAGTGAGGTCTAAGCTTGGGGGAGTTGATACGTCCATTTTGCATCATGTTTTCCTACTACTATTTATGATGTTTTTATGCATAATAATGCTTTTTGGAGTAATTCTAATGCCTTTTCTCTCATAATATGCAAGGTACACACAAAGAGGGAGAATTCCGGCAGCTGGAAATCTGGACCTGGAAAAGCTACATCAGGCCACCTATTCTGCACAACTCCAAACAAGATGAAACTTTACGGAGATTTTTTTGGAATATTTGAAGAATATTGGAGCAAATAAGTACCAGAGGGGGCCCACCAGGTGGGCACAACCCACCTGGGCATGCCAGGGAGCCTAGACGCGCCCTGGTGGGTTGTGCTCACCCAGGCCCACCTTCGGTGCCCATCTTCTGGTATATAAGTCATTTTGACCTAGAAAAAATCATGAGAGGACTTTCGGGAAGGAGCGCCGCCGTCTCGAGGCGGAACTTGGGCAGGAGCACTTTTGCCCTCCGGCGGAGTGATTCCGCCGGGGGAACTTCCCTCCCGGAGGGGGAAATCATCGTCATCATCATCACCAACAACTCTCCCATCTTGGGGAGGGCAATCTCCATCAACATCTTCAACAGCACCATCTCATCTCAAACCCTAGTTCATCTCTTGTGTTCAATCTTGTTACCGGAACTATAGATTGGTGCTTGTGGGTGACTAGTAGTGTTGATTACATCTTGTAGTTGATTACTATATGGTTTATTTGGTGGAAGATTATATGTTCAGATCCAATATGCTATTTAATACCCCTCTGATCTTGAGCATGATTATCATTTGTGAGTAGTTACTTTTGTTCTTGAGGTCACGGGAGAAATCATGTTGCAAGTAATCATGTGAACTTGATATGTGTTCGATATTTTGATAGTATGTATGTTGTGATTCCCTTAGTGGTGTCATGTGAATGTCGACTACATGACACTTCACCATATTTGGGCCTAAGGGAATGCATTGTGGAGTAGTAAATAGATGATGGGTTGCGAGAGTGAAAGAAGCTTAAACCCTAGTTTATGCGCTATTCCGTAAGGGACCGATTGGATCCAAAAGTTTAATGCTACGGTTAGAATTTATTCTTAATATTTTTCTCGTAGTTGCGGATGCTTGCGAGAGGGTTAATAATAAGTAGGAGGCTTGTTCAAGTAAGAACAACACCTAAGCACCGGTCCACCCACATATCAAATTATCAAAGTAGCGAACACAAATCGAACCAACATGGTGAAAGTGACTAGATGAAATTCCCGTGTACCCTCCAGAACACTTTGCTTATTATAAGAGACTGTTTTGGCCTGTCCTTTGCCTCAAAAGGATTGGGCTACCTTGCTGCACTTTTGGTACTACTATCATTACTTGCTTGTTACAAATTATCTTGCTATCAAACTACTCTGTTACTTACAATTTCAGCACTTGCAGACATTACCTTGCTGAAAACCACTTGTCATTTCCTTCTGCTCCTCGTTGGGTTCGACACTCTTACTTATTGAATAGAGCTACAATTGATCCCCTATACTTGTGGGTCATCATGTTTCTCCCCCTCTACCTTCTTGTGATGAATTGAGTCTTGCTCTTTGAGGTTTCGTTATGTTGGATTGAGTATTGGATTTGAGAACACGTGATGTATGTCTTGCAAAGGGATATTTGTGGTGACAATGGGATGTTCTATTGATTCACTTGATGTATGTTTTGGCACTCAACTCGTGGATTCCCGAGGTGACATTGGGGTAATCTATGCATAGGGGTTGATGCATGTTTTCGTCCTACGTTCTCCAATAGAAACTTTGGAGTGATTCTTTATTGCACGTTGAGGGATTGTTATATGATCTAATTATGTTATCATTGTTGAGAGAACTTGCACTAGTGAAAGTATGAACCCTAGGCCTTGTTTTCAATCATTCAAATACCATTTTTGCTCACTTTTGTTACTAGTTACCTTGCTGTTTTTATATTTTTAGATTACAAAAACCTATATCTACTATCCATATTACACTTGTATCACTATCTCTTCGCCGAACTAGTGCACCTATACAATTTACCATTGTATTGGGTGTGTTGGGGACACAAGAGACTCTTTGTTACTTGGTTGCAGGATTATTTGAGAGAGACCATCTTCATCCTACGCCTCCCACGGATTGATAAACCTTAGGTCATACACTTGAGGGAAAATTAATACTATTCTATAAAACTCTGCGCTTGGAGGCCCAACACGAGTCTACAAGAAGAAGGTTGCATAGTAGACATCATGGGACAATATGCCAAGTGTGATTACGCTGCAAAGCATCGAATTCCTCCATCGCGGCAAACCACAATGGGTCGCAAAGAGCGGCACGAGCGGAAGTCGGCAGAGGCGACGGAGAGGCCGTGGAGGCCGCACAGGTGTACTCATCCAGGGAGTACCGAAGACTCGGCCGGTGGACACCCGTGCGAGATCGGGTGACGGGGCCGGCAGGCTGAGGAGCCACAATGACAACCCCGGAGGTGGCCACCTCTCCACCAGAAGACGGAGCCGAAGCAAAGCCATCGGGGGCCGGCGAAGATGCCGGCGAGGCCACCATAGGCGCCGTGGACGATGGTGAAGAAGCCGGCGAGGCCGGCGCTGAAGAGGTCGGCGAGGCCGCCGAGGGCGCCGGCGAGGCCGACGCTGAAGAGGTCGGCGAGGCCGGTGAAGGAGCAACCGGCGGCATCCGAAGTAAGGCCGCGCTGCCCGGGGGCGCACCACTCCGTGACAAAGAACCAGGGCAAACGTAGTCGGTCGGGGAAGGACCGGGCGCCGGCAAAGAGGTCGCCTCCTGTTCCTGTCGAAACGGTAAACAAAGCTCATCGAAATAAACGTGCCAAGATGTGATGACACGGTGAGATACCAGATCATAGCATCTATAGCCCTTTGTGTTAGCCGGGTAACCAAGGAAGACACACGGGAGAGAACGAGGTGCAAGTTTGTGAGGGGAGGTGGCGGCAATACTAGGGTAACAAAGACAACTGAAAATACGAAGACCATCGTAGGACGGAGGAGACCCAAAGAGAAGATGGTGCGGTGCAAAATTCCAGCGAGTGCGGCATGGACGAAGGTTAATGAGGAGGGTGGCGGTAGCGAGAGTGTCGGGCCAAAAACGGTATGGCATGTAGGCATGGAAGAGGAGGGTGCGGGCGCAATCATTGAGTTTGCGAAGGATGCGTTCAGCCCGACCGTTCTGCTGTGAAGTGTAAGGACACGTGAGTCAGAAAATCGTGCCGTGAGTGGAGAGAAGGTTGCGGATGGTAGTGTTGTCGAATTCGTTCCCGTTGTCAGTTTGTAAAGCAAGAATAGGATAACCAAATTGTGTGGAGATGTAAGAGTAAAAGAAGGTGAGAGTGGCGGCAACATCGGATTTCTTACGCAGTGGAAAGGTCCACACAAAATGAGAGTAGTCATCCAAGATAACTACATAGTATGAAAAACTAGTATTACTAGCAACGGGAGAAGTCCAAACATCACTATGTATCAAGTCAAAAGGTAACGACGCAACTGTGGATGAAGAACTAAATGGTAGATGAACATGTTTGCCTAGACGGCATGCGTGAGAGGAATGCGCATCCGTTTTATTACATGTAAAAGAAAAATCCTTAATGATTTGACGAAGTGCGGTGTGTAACATCCCCAGCATCACACTACAGTAATCCCTTATGATCAGTGCCAATCTTGATTTACAAAGCTTAATCATATTGGATTAATATCTCATTTCAAATTCCTTCTCTGAATTCAATTCAAATTCAAAATGAGATTTCAAGTTGATCAAAAGTAGCTGGAAAAATGTTCACCTTCTAGCAAATAATCCAAAACAAAGTGTTGTTAAGGAAAACAACCTCACCATCAACTTGAAAAGGGCCTCAGCATTTAAATCAGTGTCAAAACATCACTATAAATGCCTAAACCCATTTTTGAAAAATGCCAAAGGATTCCAAAATTACCCAAACTTTCTGTGGCAATGTGGAATATTCAATGCTATTTATGTGATCAAGTTTCACATTTTTACTAAGTCTTTTGGCAGCCCAAAATATTGCAAAAAGTCTGCTAGAAAAAGAATTCAGAAAAGAATTTGAAAAGGCCTGGACTGACTGGGCCTTAGTGCACAGTGGCAGGCCCAGCCAGCCCAGCCTGCTCGCCGCATAGTCGTCGTCCTCCCCACCCCCGTGTCGGCTCGCCCGTGGCTGTGAGCGCGCGCACCTGCCGAATGCCGACACAACAACGCCACCGACAACGGGAGGATAAGGGCGAGCATCCATCCACTCCCCCTGGTCGACCTCATCCATTTGCCCCCTCTCTCTCGCCCGCTCGCTTCCTCCCCTCTCTACCCGAGCGCGACCGCCGATGCGCCGCTGTCACCGTCGCGGCCACCGGCGTCCGTTCGCGTCTCCGTCGTGTCTTGCGTCCTCGCCGTCATCGACCATGTCGTCCATGTCCTCGAACGGGAGCCGGGGAGCTCCGCATCGAGCGGATCGAGCTTCCCCCTTCCGCCTCGGCCGCCTGCAATCTCCATCATCTCTGGCGACGCGCTTCGCTCCTAAGCCGTCAAGGGCCTTCCGTGGCCGCTCGGTGAGCTCCAGCTCCTCCTCTAGCCCTCGTCTCACGCTAGGACGCGCCGCTGCCGCCGTTCCCCTCGTGCCCGAGCTCGCCTCTGCAAAGCTCGTCGCCGGCGTCATTCCGGCGACCAAATGGCCCCACGCCAGTGTCCGTTGAGCTCGCCGCGACGTGTAGGCCTCACCTAACTAATTTGCGCACTCGAACCCGCCCCGCATGCATGTTCCCGTCCACCACCGAACTCCGGCGCCATCCCTGCTCGTCTCCGGTGATGTTCCGGCCGCCCCCGGCGCAAACCGACGGCGCCATCGCATGTGCGACAACGAGCCGCGCCCGTAGAGACCAAGCCCGACCCCAGCCGTGCCCCGTACGCATTTTCCGGCCAACTCCGGCGACGCACCGCCGCGAGGAAGCTCGCCGGCGTCACTTTGGTCGCCGGAGCTGACCTGGCTACCACCTGGCACCCCCCTGTGAGACTGCCAGCGGGCCCCACGAGCCCTAGTTGACTGGGTTGACCCAGTCAACTGCTGACTGGGCAGCCCCAGCCACTGACAAGCGGGCCCCACCGCGTTTTTAAACTAATTAAAATTATTTTATAAATAAACTTAATTAGTTAGTTTAATGAGTCACTGACATGTGGGTCCCAGCTGCTAATTAGCTCTGTTTAATTAAAATAAACCTCTGTTAGTTCCTCTGTGTATCACAGGTGGGACCCACTAGTCAGGCTTGAACTGGTCAGGCGCCCTGTTGACTGCTGATGTCATTGTGACATCATGCTGATGCAATAAACCTTTTCTATTATTTTGAATAATTCCAGAATATGCTTAAAACTTTAGAAAATCGTAGAATATATACCGTAGCTCAGATCGAAAAACTTCTACATGAAAGTTGATCAAAAAGATGAGACGAACCCAACCGTGCCATCTGTTTCCGTATTGGGACCCTCTACGGAGGTGAACCCGCAGCTTTTAGCCTGTTTCCGGTAGATGAATAGTGCATACATACCGGTTATTAATTCCAACTTTAATCCTAAAATAACTAAAATGATTTAGACATATTTTTAGGCAACCCTGCACTGCACGTTAGCATAGCATGCTCTGTGTTGCATATGATTGCTATGTATTTATTTGCTTCCTCCCCCTCTTCTCTCTCGATAGATCCCGGTACCGACGTAGTCCCCGAGACCGACACAGCTTCGGAGATCGACTACACCCCTGACGACCAGACTTTTGCAGCAGAGCTTCCAGGAAAGCACCCCCCCTTGAGCATGCCTATATCGCCTATTCTTTCTCTCTTATGCTTGCATTAGAAATTGTTGTTGCTACTGCTTATCCTATTTCTGATGCATAGCCTGTTTTTGTAACTGTTGTTGATACCTACCTGCTTATCCTAAACTGCTTAGTATAGGTTGGATAGAGACCCACCAGAGACCCACTTTGTCCCAGATTGCCCCGCTCGATTATCGAAAGACTCGACAACCAGGCCCCGGCACCGCACATCACCCCCCTCCCCCCTTTATCCGTACGACACTGTAGCGTTACTATCGAGTGCTGAGGGTGATACCTAATAAGCACTTCCGATGTTAACTCTGTGGAGTAGTTACTCGGTCGTGGTCATTGAGGGTGATTCCTCCTTCACCACTTCCGGTAACGACGCTGTCGTGCAACACCTCAAGTGTGAACCCATCGAGGGTGATTCCTCCGAGTTCACCTTGACGGATACATCAAGTAGGAATCCAACAAGGGTGATACCTCAGATTCCCCTGATGTTATGGACACACGGATACTTGGACTTTACAACTGTTACTTGGAAAGGCGGGTCGACCCTGAGGGGTACCCGCGCGAGCCTAAGTGGGGAGTGATGTGGAGTCGGGTTGACCTGGAGGGTACCCGAGAGATAAATACGAGGCGCGGTCGGGCATTCTTAGCCCTTGCCGCAAGTCCTCGAGATGGGGCGACGGGGTCACATCGATCGTGAGTCTCTGCTCGTTACCGCACACCCCCAATACACTAACGATTTGGATATTTGATCCGAGTGGGCCTCTGGCCCAATAGCACTAACCATCACGTGGGAACAGTTATGGGCACTCTGCGTCGTATACATCAGCCGAAGCTTAATAGACGTCAGCGACTAAGCAGCACACGCTGGGTTGGACTGGGAACGCAACCACGCTTGTATTAAGGGGTTGCTAGGGCTGCTCATCGGCGGTGCACGTAACGTGCAGGAGTTCCCGGGGCGATGGCCCAAGACCCCTGGGGGCATAGGTTAGTCCGGCGTGCTGACCTCTCTGTTAAGCCTAGGTCGGGTTGCGGCGTATCGTTTGGCCGAGGCCGGGCATGACCCAGAAAAGTGTGTCCGACCGGAGTTAATTGAGTGTGGTGGGTAAGTTGGTGCACCCCTGCAGGGAAGAACTAATCTATGCATAGCCGGATCCTCGGTAACGGACGCTCGGAGTTGTATCCCAATCGATACAACTAGAACTGGATACTTGTGATGAGAAATGGATAGTACGGCTCTGGGATTGCTTTCTCGCAGGGAGTCGAGGAAGGATCTATGGGCGAGGTTGATAACACTACTACTACTTTATATTGTGCTAATCTACACTCTTCTAATGCTGCAAGACCGCTGAAGATGCTAGTCTTCGATAGGACTAGGCCTTCTCTCTATTCTGGTATTTCTGCAGCCCAGTCCACATATATAGCCTTTCTTTGATAATGTTGCATATGTAGTGTAGATCCTTGCTTGCTGAGTACTTCGGATGAGTACTCACAGTTGCTTTGCTCCCTCTTTTCCCCATATCCGTTTGATGCAACTAGATGACGAAGCCCCGGAGCCAGCTGCCCCCGCCGACGGCTACTACTACTACCCTTCTGGCGAGTACTACTATGAGGAGCCGTCCGACGACCAGGAGTAGGTTTAGAGGGTCCCAGGCAGGAGGCCTGCGCCTTTTCGATCGTAGTATTTTCTTTTGCCCCTCCTTTTAAAGGCTTGTCTGCTTTATCTTTTATATCTGTACTCAGATATCTGATGCTTCCGCTAACGCTCGCTATCGAGTTGATGTATTCGAGCCCTCGAGGCCCCTGGCTTGTAATATAAAGCTTGTATTATTTTAAATTTGTGTCTAGAGTTGTGTTGTGATATCTTCAAGTGAGTCCTTAGGCTTGATCGTGTGCATTTGCGTGTATGATTAGTGCATGATTAAGCCGGGGGGGTCACAGGTTGGTATCAGAGCCGACTGCCTGTAGGATCCCCCTTTCCAACTCCTTGTCCGAAGTTGAGTCGAGTCAATGAAAACCATTTTACTAACATGGTTGTGTGGCTTACGGGCCCACATCGCCAATCGGGTGGCATTAGGATCTTTTATTCCTTGTCTATACTCTGGGATTCTGATCTATCTTCTACTCGGGTTAAAGATTTTACTAACTCTGACATTAGGTTCTTGTAACCACTTCATCCCGGAGAGCCCCTTCACTACAGTTGATCGCTTGCTTCGCCAGAAGATTCTGCAGATACTCCTCTATGTTTCCCGAGACCCTGTGCCCACTGCTTCGTAGTTCCTGACCACCGATAATCCCCGTGAATAACATCCTTGCCGTTTGTACCTTCATCCCAGTGGCTCTTGTTGTTACAAGTTACCCCTAATACTCTCCGTTGTTCCGAGAATCCTTTGTGCCTTCTGCTTTGCAGCTTCTTTTTGCACTGCGGATTATTCACTTAACCGGGGTTCGTTCATCCCCAGTTGTTCATATGCTTTCCAAAATACTTTGAAATGCTATCTGATCTCCCGAAAATCCTCTGCAGCCTACTGCTCTTGATTTTCCTTGCCCTACTTGCATTATGGTTAATTCCACCTGTCTAGCAATATTTATTAAAATCTTTTGTGATTGTCATTCTGTTCCTATGGATTCAACGTGTGTGCGAATACTCACAATCATCAATTAATCCTTAGAAATTTTCTTTCCGGCTCATACATCGTTTCGGAAATGAGCTGGTTCTTGCCCAATCAAGATTTGATTGGGTGTGCCTCTAAGTCTATTCAACCTTTCCATATTCGATCCGAGCATCTGATTCTGATACACCGATCTAGAAATCAAAATTTTCTTTGTATTTAAGCAATGAATTATTCAGATGTTTTAATAAGTTGATGCCTTTGCATCCCTTCTCCCTCTGATTGATTACCGATACTCACATCAACCCCGTCGTGAATTGCCAGATCCATTGTTGGGTTGTTATCCGATAGTGTCCTTCACATCCAAAATTCTTATGAGTTATTTCCCTGATACATAATGCCTTTGGTAAATTGTATCCTCTCCTTTTGTCAACCATGCTCTGTTGTCGAACTTGTGTTAATTACTCCTAAAGTTCATGGTATATGTTCCTAAGATGCCCCGATGGGTTGAACCTATGCCTTCTTAATCTGTGTGAACCCGATAATTTTCGCGGGCCATACTCCTCTGGTATATCACCAGGTAGTTCTTCATGTTCATATAATTTTTAACAGAGCTGTGAATGAAAGGTTATGCATTGAATAAGTGGGAGTCGACCTTGAACCTTTGTGTTCATGCCCATGGACCCGATGTAGAACTTATCATGGAAGCTGCTCGTAAAAATAATTAACCCTTGTTATAAGTTCATCTTGTATCGGTGGTTTGATCATTTATAGTCGTGGATCCGACCATAGTTTCTCCTTAATCCCATTTCCCGGACAAGTTAAAATACTTGTCTTCTGCATGTCATTTCACCTGTCCAACCTCTATTCTGATCTACCTATAAAGCATTGCCCCTGTTATCTCAATAATATTGTGTCATTGCACTATCTCTTGTGAATTCCTATTGGGATGATACTCCATCACATCATTCATAGCCTGATCGGCTATATCATTATCGTGCTAATTCTAAATGTGCTACCTGGTCCTTATTCCCAGAGCATAACTTCCGACGATGAGCTAAGTTTACGTCGATATTCCTCATCTTATCACTTCGCCCTAAACAACAAGCTCGATTTCAAGTTTGTGTCGTACCCGTGGTTCCAATAACCTTTCGCTTCATCATTCCTTTGACTTGATGTCATCGCCAATCGATTGCATCTTCATGAAATCCCTCGACAAATGTGTCGTGAACAACGACAACCTTTTGATTTCTTCTGGGATGCAATTATATTCAAGGTGAGAAATACCATTCTTGCCCCTCGATGATCTGTGTTATCATCGACCACATCCTTGACTTCCTCCAACACTCACCTGATGATGTTTTGCTCATACATTGAGTTCCTTGTTATTCTTGAAATTGTTCCTTCGTATCTCTTATGATCTTCAGATCCAACCCTTACTTGAAACACCATATCAATGCTACCTCGAAGGATGATATTGGTATTCCGAATATCAACAAGATCATTGGGAGCATATTGCCAATTGTTTCTTGATCTATTTTCCAAACACCGTTGAATGGATAACATCATGAATTCCCTTGCCCTTTATCTAAATGGAGATGTATTTGTTGTTCTGACATGTATATCATGCCCTACTTTTCCTTGGAAAAAAATTATACTCCTAATTCTTGTGTGTAAACACATTTTCCTTTCCATTGGTTTGTTTAACCTACTCATGATCTATATAATATAAGAAGAAATAATTCTCTGCTTATGTAACACCCCGGTGTACAACTCTGTCAGTGGGACCCTGATACTATTGTTGATGACATTCCGGTAACCACCGATGGACGAGAACTTTGCCTAATGGTCCGCCTCGTTTTAACGAGCAGGAAAATGGTTCTTTTCGTCCCTCGCCCTTGGTACCGATGTTGTCACCGACATAACTGACAAACTATCCTTTGACATACCTTGTTGTCGTGACCGGTAAGATGTCACCATTCTCCCTACTCTTGATCGACACCCTCCCCCCCCCCCACAGTTCCACAGGATCAGAACCTGACTCTCCTGTACATCCTTGATTCCGAAGTATCCTATGACCTTGGTTTTGTGTGTTATTATGAGCCACCTTCCGAGAGATGATCTATTCCCGATGCTCTGAACCCCCTTCTCATACTCTATTCAGCTATCGATTCTTTGTCCATTCGCTTGAAACTACTTATTGTACCTTCATAGTTTGTTCTTGATGTTTTCTGAAGTTTTAACTCAAGAGATAATTCTGCCACATTTCCCCAAATTGTTCACTAGATAATTAACCCTATAAGGGTCACTTCTCCCGAAGTTCGTCTTTACTTCCCCACTTAAATCTCGGGACCAGATTTCTTGTAGTGGAGGAGATTTGTAACATCCCCAGCATCACACTACAGTAATCCCTTATGATCAGTGCCAAGTCATCTTGATTTACAAAGCTTAATCATATTGGATTAATATCTCATTTCAAATTCCTTCTCTGAATTCAATTCAAATTCAAAATGAGATTTCAAGTTGATCAAAAGTTACTGGAAAAATGTTCACCTTCTAGCAAATAATCCAAAACAAAGTGTTGTTAAGGAAAACAACATCACCATCAACTTGAAAAGGGCCTCAGCATTTAAATCAGTGCCAAAACAGCACTATAAATGCCTAAACCCATTTTTGGAAAATGCCAAAGGATTCCAAAATTACCCAAACTTTCTGTGGCAATGTGGAATATTCAATGCTATTTATGTGATCAAGTTTCACATTTTTACTAAGTCTTTTGGCAGCCCAAAATATTGCAAAAAGCCTACTGGAAAAAGAATTCAGAAAAGAATTTGAAAAGGCCTGGACTAACTGGGCCTTAGTGCATAGTGGCAGGCCCAGCCAGCCCAGCCTGCTCGCCGCATAGTCATCGTCTTCCCTACCCCCGTGTCGGCTCGCCCGTGGCCGCGAGCGCGCGCACCGGCCGAACGCCAACACGACAACGCCACCGACAACGGGAGGATAAGGGCGAGCCCCCATCCACTCCCCCTGGTCGACCTCATCCATTCGCCCCCTCTCTCTCACCCGCTCGCTTCCTCCCCTCTCTGCCCGAGCGCGACCGCCGACGCGTCGCTGTCACCGTCGCGGCCACCGGCGTCCGTTCGCGTCTCCGCCGTGTCCTGCGTCCTCGCCGTCGTCGACCACATCGTCCACGTCCTCGAATAGGAGCCGGGGAGCTCCGCATTGAGCGGATTGAGCCACCCCCTTCCGCCTCGGCCGCCGGCAATCTCCATCATCTCCAGCGACCCGCTGCGCTCCTAAGCCGTCAAGGGCCTTCCATGGCTGCTCGGTGAGCTCCGGCTCCTCCTCTAGCCCTTGTCTCGCGCTAGGACACGCTGCTGCCGCCGTTCCCCTCGTGCCCGAGCTCGCCTCCGCAAAGCTTGTCGTCGGCGTCATTCCGGTGACCAAATGGCCCCACGCCTGTGTTCGTTGAGCTTGCCGCGACGTGTAGGCCTCGCCTAACTAATTTGCGCGCTCGAACCCGCCCCGCAGCCGTGTTCCCATCCACCATCGAACTCCGGCGCCGCCCCTGCTCATCTTCGGCGACGTTTCGGCCGCCCCCGGTGCTAACCGATGGTGCCATCGCATGTGCGACAATGAGCCATGCTCGTAGAGCCCAAGCCTGACCCCAGACGTGCCTCGTATGCATTTTCCGGCCAACTCCGGTGACGCACCGCCGCGGGGAGGCTCGCCGGCGTCACTTCGGTCGCCGGAGCTGACCTGGCTACCACCTGGCACCTCCCTGTGAGACTGCCAGCGGGCGCCACGAGCCACAATTGACTGGGTTGACCCAGTCAACTGCTGACTAGGCAGCCCCAGCCACTGACAAGCGGGCCCCACTGCGTATTTAAACTAATTAAAATGATTTTATAAATAAACTTAATTAGTTAGTTAAATGAGTCACTGACATGTGGGGCCCAGCTGCTAATTAACTCTGTTTAATTAAAATAAACCTCTGTTAGTTCCTGTGTGTATGACAGGTGGGACCCACTGGTCAGGTTTGACCTGGTCAGCCGCCCTGTTGACTGCTGATGTCACTGTGACATCATGCGGACGCAATAAACCTTTTCTGTTATTTTGAATAATTCCAGAATATGTTTAAAACTTTAGAAAATCATAGAAAATAAATCGTAGCTCAAATCGAAAAGCTTTCTACATGAAAGTTGATCAGAAAGACGAGACGAACCCAACCGTGCAATCTGTTTTCATATCGGGATCCTCTACGGAGGTGAACCCGCAGCTTTTAGCCTGTTTCCGGTAGATGAAGAGTGCATACATACCGGTTATTAATTCCAACTTTAATCCTAAAATAACTAAAATGATTTAGACATGTTTTTAGGCAACCCTGCACTACACGTTAGCATAGCATGCTATGTGTTGCATATGATTGTTGTGTATTTATTTGTTTCCTCCCCCTCTTCTCTCTCGGTAGATCCCGGTACCGACATAGTCCCCGAGATCGACACAGCTCCGGAGATCGACTACACCCCTGACGACCAGACTTTTGCAGTAGAGCTTCCAGGCATTGCACCCCACCCCAGCCCTGAGCATGCCTATATCGCCTATTCTTTCTCTCTTATACTTGCATTAGAAATTGATGTTGCTACTGCTTATCCTATTTCTGATGCATAGCCTGTTTTTGGAACTGCTGTTGATACCTACCTGCTTATCCTAAACTGCTTAGTATAGGTTGGATAGAGACCCACCAGAGACCCACTTTGTCCCAGATTGCCCCGCTGGATTATCGGAAGACTCGACAACCAGGCCCCGGCACCGCACATCACCCCCCCCTCCCTTTATCTGTATGACACTGCAGCATTACTATCGAGTGCCGAGGGTGATACCTTGTAAGCACTTCCGATGTTAACTCTGTGGAGTAGTTACTCGGTCGTGGTCATCGAGGGTGATTCCTCCTTCACCACTTCCGGTAGCGACGATGTCGTGCAACACCTCAAGTGTGAACCCATCGAGGGTGATTCCTCCGAGTTCACCTTGACGGATACATCAAGAAGGAATCCAATGAGGGTGATACCTCAGATTCCCCTGATGTTATGGACACACAGATACTTGGACTTTACAACTGTTACTTGGAAAGGCGGGTCGACCTTGAGGGGTACCCGCGCCAGCCTAAGTGGCGAGTGATGTGGAGTCGGGTTGACCTGAAGGGTACCCGAGAGATAAATACGAGGCGCGGCCGGGCATTCTTAGCCCTTGCCGCAAGTCCTCGAGACGGGGTCACATCGATCGTGAGTCTCTGCTCGTTACCGCACACCCCCAATACACTAACGATTTGGATATTTGATCCGAGTGGGCCTCTGGCCCGATAGCACTAACCATCACGTGGGAACAATTATGGGCACTCTGCGTCGTATACATCAGCCGAAGCTTAATAGACGTCAGTGACTGAGCGGCACACGCTGGGTTGGACTGGGAACGCAACCGCGCTTGTATTAAGGGGTTGCTAGGTCTGCTCACCGGCGGTGCATGTAACGTGCAGGAGTTCCCGGGGCGATGGCCCAAGACCCTTGGGGGCATAGGTTAGTCCGGCGTGCTGACCTCTCTGTTAAGCCTAGGTCGGGTTGCGGCGTATCGTTTGGCCGAGGCCGGGCATGACCCAGAAAAGTGTGTCCGGTCGGAGTTAATCGAGCATGGTGGGTAAGTTGGTGCACCCCTGCAGGGAAGAACTAATCTATGCATAGCCGAATCCTCGGTAACGGAAGCTCGGAGTTGTATCCCGATCGATACAACTAGAACTGGACACTTGTGATGAGAAATGGATAGTATGGCTCTGGGATTGCTTTCTCGCAGGGAGTCGAGGAAGGATATCTGGGCGAGGTTGATAACACTACTACTACTTTATATTGTGCTAATCTACATTCTTCTAATGCTGCAAGACCGCTGAATATGCTAGTCTTCGATAGGACTAGGCCTTCTCTCTATTCTGGCATTTCTGCAGCCCAGTCCACATATACAGCCTTTCTTTGATTATGTTGCATATGTAGTGTAGATCCTTGCTTGCTAAGTACTTCGGATGAGTACTCACGGTTGCTTTGCTCCCTCTTTTCCCCATATCGGTTTGATGCAACCAGATGACGGAGCCCCGGAGCCAGCTGCCCCCGCCGACGGCTACTACTACTACCCTCCTGGTGAGTACTACTACGAGGAGCCGTCCGACGACCAGGAGTAGGTTCGGAGGGTCCCAGGCAGGAGGCCTACGCCTTTTCGATCGGAGTATTTTCTTTTGCTCCGCCTTTTAAAGGCCTATCTGCTTTATCTTTTATATCTGTACTCAGATATCTGATGCTTCCGCTGACGCTTGTAAGCGAGCTTACGTATTCGAGCCCTCGAGGCCCCTGGCTTGTAATATAAAGCTTGTATTATTTTAAATTTGTGTCTAGAGTTGTGTTGTGATATCTTCAAGTGAGTCCTTAGGATTGATCGTGTGCATTTGCGTGTATGATTAGTGCACGATTAAGCCGGGGGCGTCACATAGTGGAGCTAGGATGACCGAGAGGGGCGTGCCAAAGATCGACGCCAGCGGAAAGAGCAATGGGTCCAACATGGGTGGATGATGGTGGCTGGACGGAGTACATGTCGTCGGGGCTGTCACAGCAGTGAAGAACCATCCGGGTGAGGGCGTCCTTAACAGAAAAACCAACTTCGTCAAATTCCACAGTTACAGAGTTATCACGATAAAGCTTACGAACACAGACTAAGTTCTGAATAAGTTCAGGAGACAGGAGAACATTATTGAGGTATAGTGGTCGAGAGGTGGAAGGAAAGCTAGTGGAACCAACATGAGTGATAGGAAGACCAGCACCATTACCGACAATGATACGAGAAGAAGTGTGGATAGGAGATGTGGAGGAGAGATTACCCGGATAAGCGGCCATGTGTGAAGATTCACCGGTGTCCATGAACCAATCATCGCCACCGGAATAAGAGCCGGGTGGGGGCTGGTGTTGGAGAGCAGCGAGCAAGGCCGGGTCATAGGAGACCGGCGCGGCAGGGTAGCCCAGGTAGCCGGGTGGCCCAGCGCTCGGGTGTGGCCCGCCATAGCCAACCGGAGCGGCGAGGTAGTAGGACGGCGGGGCGGCCGTTGGGCTCGGCTGCTGCGCGGCGAAGAAGGCCTGGTGGCCGGATGGCCCGGGCGCGAGCAGACTGGGAGCGGGCGGGCGGGGCACGGGCATGGTGTAGGCGTGCACGACCCCTGTCCAGGGGTTGTGGCCGCCGCTCCATAGCGGTGTCGGCTGCTGTGGACCGGCACGCTGCTGCTGCCCCTGAACGCCGGAGTTGCCGCGCTACTGGTCGTTCCCACGGCCACGGCGCCGTTGCCGCTGCTGCTGCGGCGGCTGTTGTTAAGGGAGAGCCACGGGAGCCGGGGGACACGGCTGGTAGGGGGCGCCGTAGGAGGCGCCGGTTGGAGCAGGGGGCGCCGTAGGCCGGGGCGGCTGGTACGGAGCCGGGAAGCCGGGAGGCGGGGCCTCCGCGCGAGTAGCCACCGGCGAAGGCGGTGTGGACGGCGCGGGAGCAAAGATGCTTCAACTGTCGTTCCTCGAGACGGAGATACGCCACCGCCCGCTCGAAGGTAGGGTTCGCCATGAAGGTGAGGTTGGAGGCGGCGTTGCCGAGGTCCTCATTGAGGCCGCCGGTGAGGGTGGAGAGGAGCAGCTCGTCGCCAACTTTGAAGCCGATGTCGTTGAGCTCGTCGGAGAGGGTCTTGAGACGCATGCAGAAGTCGTCAACGGAGGAGTCGTTTTGGTGACACCCGAAGAACTCCTGCTGCAAGAAGACGATCCGCTGGAGCTTGTTGTCGGTGAAGAGGCCGACGATCTTGCTCCGCACCGTGCATGCATCATCCTTGTCGAGAACGACGGTGTGGAAGATGTCTTTGGACACGGTGAGGAAGAGCCACCGGATGATGGTAGCATCAATCGCCAACCAATCGGCGTCGCGGTTCAGGACGAACAAGTTGGCGGTGCCGTCGATGTGATCCTGCAGATTATACTCACGAAAGAGGAGATTGAAGTATGTCTTCCATGCATAAAAGTTAGCCTCTTTGTGGGAGAGGATGACCGGGACGCGACGTTCGATGGGGACGTCGCGGATGTAGGCGGGATCAGGGATCGAGGTGGTGGAGCCGGCGGAGGAGGCGAAGGGGTTCGAGGGGATGGAGCGGTGGGAGAGCTCGGACTCGGACATGGTGAGGTGCGGTGGTGATGGTGGCGCGCGGCTAGCGGCTAGGGTTGAGGGCGGGAGGCAGGGGGAGCAGCTAGGGCGGGCGGCGCGGGGAAGGTGGCGCCGCTGGCGCGAGGGAGAAGTGGGGAGGCGGCGGCGGCGGCAAGAAGCCAGCGGCGGCGAGGCAGCGAGAGGAGGGAGCGGCGGCGGCGGCTGAGAAGCAACGGCGGCGCGGCGCGGCTAGGGTTTTAGAGGGAGGATCGTAGGGAGGCTGATACCATGTAGAAGATATGTGCAACTCACGATATATTCATCGGGTGCATATGCACGTATATATAAGTACAAAGGAGAGCCACGTCCTCAACTATACAAAGAAGGAGGAGGGTTTGTTGTACAAGAAATACACATGCAATATATACATCTCAACAATATGGAACAAATTTAATCATGGAACTAAAATTAAACAATTCTTTCGAATCAATGAGTTTGGGTTCTACTGTCAACACCAACAGATAATAAATAATCAAATAGAATTAAAAAGTACACTTGTGAAGCTACATGACACTTAATTTGAAATGGGAGATATACGACACTTATGAGACATCCTGTCACTGATGTTAAAGGACCCACGGATGTTTTCGATTACCGTCATTAGACGAAGTTATAAACTTGTGTACGGCTGAAAAGAGTTATGGAATCTTTCTATTTTCTGATTATTATTATTTTTTGAAATGGGGTACTATACATGACTCGAATCACATTTACACTCGCTACGCCAACAGATTACACATCAAGTGATTTTTGCTCTCTCCAACTAAAAAAAAGTGATTTTGCTCCATAACAGAAAAGACAATCTTTGCAGCCAAACTAAAATGCTGAGTACTCCTACTATCTCCCGACGATCGAAGAGCGGGAGTTGCTGTAATCCGAGGGATCCCAATCCAGCGTGGAGTTGTACACCGCCGACAGCGTCACGAACACCTCGTCCATGGACGGCCGCCCCCTGGGCTCCCTCGCCACGCACCGCAGTGCCAGCGACGCCACGGCGACAGCGAGGTCCAGCGGGTAGTCGCCGTTCAGCCGCGGGTCCATGAACGCCCGCACCTTGCCGCGCGCGTCCTCGCCGTCGACGACCAGCCCCTCCGCGGACTCCCACAGCAGCGTCTCCCCTCTTTTGTCGCCGCCGTCGAACGTCGCCTCCTTCCCGGACAGCAGCTCGAGGAGGATGACGCCGAAGGCGAAAACGTCGAGTTTGGGCGTGATGAGGCCGTGCTCCAGGTACTCCGGGGCCAGGTACCCCTGGGTGCCCACGACGTGTCGGGTGAGCTGCGCGTCGCCGCCGTCAGCGCCCGTTGGGACCGACCGCGCCAGCGCGAAGCTTGACACCTTGGCGCGGAGGTCGGCGTCCAGGAGGACGTTGCTGCTCTTGAGGTTCTTGTGCACGCACGGCGGGTTGCTGTAGTGGTGGAGGTAGTTGAGACCGTCGGCGACGTCGAACGCTGCCTGCACCCGCTGTTTCCACACGAGGGTGTCGCCGCCGCCGTGGAGCCAATCGCTGAGCGCGCCGTTCTCGGCGAACTCGAAGACGAGGTAGGTGTCGCCGTGGTGGACGCAGAGACCGGAGAGGCGGACGAGGCTGGAGTGGTTCACGCGCTTCAGGATGTCCACCTCGCCGCTCACATCGCCGGCCACACGCTTCACGGCCGCCGCGTCACCGTTGATCACCGCGCGGTACACGGACGCGTCCTTGACCCTCCGGTCCTCCGAGAACCCTGCCGTCGCCTTCTCGAGTTCCGAGTACTTGTACACGGTCTGGGATTCAACCGCCGCGCGCGCGTCGCTGGACACAAACGCCGACGATGACGAGGAGTTCGTCGTAGCCGAGGACGTATGCTTGCCTGAGGCAAGAGGGTCGTAATCGGCAGACGAGGGCACGTCGAGAACGATCTTCCCCGGACGGCCGCTTTCCTCAGCTCCGGGCCGCGGTCGCCGCCGCCGGCGGACACATAAGAACGTCAGGCCAAGAAGGCCCGCCAGCGCAAGAACGCCGACACCAACACCGACCCCGATGGCGACCCCCTTCCCGCTGCCCGACCCTCCAGATGGCGGAGGCTGCTGGGCTTGCGGTGGCGCCGGTGCGGGCGGCGGCGCCGGCGACACGAGCATGTCCGGCGTGGGCGCGCTCTTGAGCGGGATGAGCAGAGTGGTGAAGGGGAATATGACCTCGCTGTCCGTGAGGTTGTTGGCCTGGAGCACCGCCTGGGCGTCGACGCGGAAGCGAGCGGCGATGTCGGCGATGCCGTCGCCCCACGTGACGAGGTAGGTGAGTAGGTGCCTGACCCCGGAGGCGGCCTGCGCCGGAGAGGGGCACGCGCAGCGGATCGGCACAGTGAGGTTGTTCCTGACGACGAGCTTGCGGCTATCGTGGTTGGGGTTCTGCGCGATGAGCGCCTGGCAGGTGGTGAGGCCCTGGTAGGTGATGTTGGCGATGATGAAGTAGGTCTCGCTGGTGGACTGGATGATATAGGACGCGTTGTGCTGGTAGTAGCCGCCGGGGGCGCAGCCGCAGTTGAGCGGCGCGAGGACGAGGCGGGAGGCGGCGACCGGGGAGACGGTGGGCACGGCGTTGGCGTCCGCGAGAACGGCGGGGCTGGCGTTGAGGAGGTAGGAAATGGAGACGAGCGAGTCGTAGGGCGGGGAGGAGCGGAAGACGACGTAGGAGGCGCAGGGGCGGGCCGCGGCGGTGGCGGTGGCGTTGCAGGTGTAGCCGAGCACGGAGCTGTCGTTGGTGCCGTAGCAGTTGAGTTGCTTGTTGGCCTCGTACTGCTGCTGCGCGCGCGCGACGCGGCACCGAGGCGCGGCGGCGGCGAGGAGGACGAGGAGCGCGAGCGCCGCCCTGCCGGTGGCGGCGAGCCCGCGCGGGCGCGTCGGAGCAGCCATTGCTTCGGTTGCGCTTCTTGGAAAGGGGATTAGTGGGCACGCCAGGGATGGTGGTGTGCCGTGCTCGGTCGGTCGGTCGGGTAATGTGTGGTGAGATGGTTGGACGGAGTCAAAGGTCGTCGCTTCTAGTTTTTCCATGGGTGGCGGCGGGCAGAGGGAGGGATGTGCAGCTGGAGCCAAAAGGCAGGTCAACTGGGATGAGGAGTCAAACCTTTCGCTCAAGCCTATTTTTTTCTAGGGTAATACGTGTCTCATTCATATGATAAAGATCAAATTACAAGTCACGTAAAGATCGACATGATAAAACTAAAAAGATAGCAGAACATCGTTAAGCTTGACACCAACGTCCGTCACCTGCCTCTGGCACCACCACAGCAGCAACCAAAGAAAAAAATGACGGATCACCTCCTCATCCGAGCTTGACGCGGCTCCATCGCTGATATGCAGCTTTGCGGACTTTCAAAGTGGCTCACCAAAGATGAAGCCATTGCCGTCGAACGAATCAGACCGGGGCAACACCCCAGACACGCCATCGAACTCCAGATCTGACAACCCACCGTGACTAAGACGCCGAAATATGAAACCATACCTGCCATACATCAACCACGAACCCAGCACACGTTTCGTCTTCCAGATGTCGTCGATGCAGACCACAATCTGCATCCGCTCCCGAACTACCTCCCAAGCTCCACGCCGACGCTGGAGCAGACGCCGTTGCAATGACGGAGCCCGAGGACACAAATCCACCACAAGGATGCCGTCACCGCCACAATATCCCCGCTTGAACAGACCGGTTCCCAAATCCTTCGCCGACCATAGAGACGATCGCCTCGCCGGAGAGATATCTGGAGCTTCTTTATTCAGCATCGCCATCGCCGCCGCCGAAGCCAAGAGGTCGGACGATCCAAAAACCTAATTTCTCTTATCTCTTACTACTAGTTAACAACATAACAAATACTCTACGGAATCTCAGGTATTGTCGCGCCAGTACTTGGTTCCTAAACTACGCGAATATTATTATTGGTGTATAGCGTTCGTGGTAGAATTCACACCATTTTCTACTGGCAGTGAAGAAGCCCACCGCCGAGCAATCAGATTCAACCATCGAAGGCTTCTGATTTGCCTGGTTAGCCAAATTAATCCCTTCCTGGAACCAAGATTATCCCCGAGCACAGCCACCTACATGTCTGAACCTCTGAAGATGCGAAAATTGAACGATCCGAGCCTTCCAGCCAGGTGCAAGGAACTTTGGACATGGCGTATGATGACCAGCTTCATTGGCCAATCGCCGCGTTCAATATTCAAAGCTACTCTCGCTAGTGGACGACGACCTGCACCTGCAAACGCGGAGGGAGGAACGGTCATACCGACGGTGCGGTTGCGAGCGACGGGAGTGGCGGGACACCTGTCCCTGAGCTCCATGCCTTCGCGGAAACTGACGGGTATGCCCCGTCACCGCCGCCACCCGCCAGCCTCTCTTCTTTCAAACCCGGGCAACTGGCCTCACCAGCGAGATCTACTAATAGTACTACTCAGCTGCTGTTGCGTATGCCACTCGCTGACTGAGCCACTGCTAGTTCAGTTCACTCTAGCACCTCCACTCCTCCAGTATACCTGCCCGCGCCACGACTAGTAATTTGCTAATGAACTAGTAGTAGATAATTGACCGTTGCAACGGGATAGAAACATTTTACTGATAAGTTAGTGCATAATTTATCTGTCCATATTAATGGGTTTTAGAATTTTATTAAATACTACTCGACTTCAAACCATCAACCACAAAGACTCCAGAAAGCCAACCTGATAGCACATGAGCTAAACCAGGGGGCGATAAAAAAGCATCAGGCAACAACCAATCTCCAAGAGAACCAACAACCAACTAGGACAAGAACTGACATTCAGACTTACTTTGGCAACCTGGAGAGAACAAACTAAAACAAACTGCTGCATCCAGCAGCCAAATTTCATCCACTCTAGAGCTCTGATTCCCCAAGGGAGACGGTGCAGGACTGATCTTCAGTCACCTATGCAAAGTACTTCCGAACATCACCCCTGCACAACTCTGTATACCTCATTTGCTACCTGTTTGATGAGTCTTGATCCCAGCGTCAACACCTTTTGCTTTTTCCTCATTTATCTGCAAAATAGCCCAGCTTGTTTTCTAATGACATATCATTTTGATCAGTACAATTTTATCATTAATCATTTTCCTTCAAAAAACCACATCATTTCTACATCTCCACACGGCCCAAAAGATAGTTGAAATGCCAAATGAAGTTAGTTTTTTACTATCCTTGAAAAAAGTCTTTAACCAACCACCAAAGCATATAAGGATTGAGGAATTATTCTTAAATCAAAGGCACATTTGAAAAAAGTCCAAATTACCCCAGCAAGAGAACACTGAACGAATAAGTGTTCAATGCTCTCATCTTCTCCACAGAAACACATATTTTGTCCCCTTTCCAACGCCTCCTAAGCAGATTATTCTTGGTCAGAATGCTATTTTTAACCATTAACCAAAGAAAAACTTTAATTTTGTGAGAAATTTTGAAGGAAAGCCCTCTGATAGACAATCAACTACCTATATAAAGACTTGACAGTGAATTTACCATCAGCTATTAACATCCATCTAATCTTATCTTTACCATCATACATCTCCACCTCCTCCCGTCTAGATTTAAGGTTATCCCAAAGCAACTGGGTATCACCCAGCAAAGTTCTTATGAACTTGAAACCATCTCATCCTTTTTCCAACGCCTCAGCCACATTAATTTCATGATCGAACCTTAATTGTAAAGTCTGAAATAGGCAAGCCCAAGAGGTTTATCACTCACCCACCAGTCTTGCCAGAATCTAGTATTTCTCTGATCACCCACCTGCTTTTTATAATGCTTGTAAAACAATTTTTTACTTCCAAAAGACTGGACTAGAAATGGGAATCTCACACTTTTGGTATACCCCAAACATATATTTACCAGCCATATATATTGTTACAAGCACAGTTTGCAAATACCTGATTCAGTTTCCAGCTTCCAAACTATTTTGCCAACAAGGTTTTGTTCATAATTTCTAGATTTTAAATCCCCAGTCCCCCCTTGACATTAGGGTCTACAAAAAAATGACATTAGTTCAAAGCTGCGACACTTATTTTGGATCAGAGGGAGTATTTTTTTTTTTCTTATCATCATCACCCTGCCACAGCAATTTAGCCCTAAAAACAGCTCTCTTCTTAATCCCAACTGTAATGGGGTAAAAAGACATCATATGCACGGACAATTGACTAATCCTCTCTATTCGAACTAGATGATGACCATTTTGTGAATGCATTAGAAGGAGAGCCATCGACATCATTAGGATATGATATTTTCATGATTTGGATGCAAAAAAACTTAAACCAGATAAGATGTTGTGGTCTCTTCAGTTGCAGAAATTTCAACCATAGAAGACACATTGAAGAACTTTGGATGTTGAAAATTTAAACTGGAGAAGATGGCAGCGATGTCACGAACTCTAGCTAGACCTACTTGGACAACTAAAAAAAATTTATTGTTGCGAATGTTATGCTCGGACTCAGGAACTTCCTTGGACACGGAGGTAGCTTTCTTGTAGAATTTGCCTTCGAAGCTGCTATCTTCTTACTTGGGTCTTGGCTTGTGATGTTCTCCCGCTTGAATCCCTCTTGGCCAATCTTCTTCAAGATTTGGGATGCTCCCAGAGAAATTTCTCTGAGGAATGCTGCGATAGATTTGAGGATACTAACCTCATCCGCAAAGGACTCGCACTTGTAGACTTTCTAGAACTAGAAATGTTGGTCTTGGGCTAATCATCAGCATTGATAAGGATGTGGTGGGAGTTGAAAAGGGAGAAGGATGGGGGGTTACCATTGGCCACAGAGACAAGACAATACCATACCCATGCCCTATATACGTGCGAGCTATTCTGCAATCTACGTGCCCTATATAAGAGGCGAAATGTTTTCCCGGATGTGTCTGTGTGTTGAATGCTTCATCCGATCAATCCGGTAACAGCATGAGTTTTGACCTACCAAATATTGTTGAATGAGCACACCCTATTCTGAATTGATGCATTTCCTTAAATTTTCGCATGATACTGCTGCCTTTGATTCAATTTTTCAACTAATACGAAGGACCCTCTCTAATTTGATTTTTTTTGTACAATTTTTACAAAAAACCACACCCATGTGCTTTCCTTAATTCCATTCTATTTATTGATTCCTACTCCAAAAATTCATCACACATTCCACACCCAGCTAGCTGATCCTCCCTTGTACGCGTGGCTGCCTCGGACTTCCGCCATGGTGTGTTTACCTATTTTAAAAAAATGCAAAATGGCTGTCCGTGCAGACCACATTGACGATGATCTCACGGAACCACCGATTAGGTCACCATCACAGCCTGCTGAATATGCATCCCCCATTTCTAGATGCACACAAATTTCCATCTCATCTAGAGTGAAGAATTTAATCAAGAAAAAATAGTTTGGTCATTGATACGAAGTTTGGTGGCATTTTGAAACTGCCATACATAACAAACACCGATGATTTAAGCCATTCCTTAATATCTAGTGTATCCGTTAAAAATGTGGCAATCAAAATGGGAGATGCTAATATTCTCTATTTCACTGATGATGAAGTTAACAAAGTAATGGGTATCTCATGCTCGGGAAAGGAGTTCCCGCTTCTTTTGGCTGAAGAACTCAGTGAATTAAAAAAGTCATATGCACCCGGCTGAAAGTCGTGAAAGTTTTAAAATATGAACGGTAGTGTACTCGTTGGCATTGTAACCAAGAACCATGAATTTCCAATGGCTGATGACGACATAGCAGCCTTCAAAACTGCATGCATACTGCTCTTGAGGAAAATTAGAAAAAAAAAAAAAAAAAAAACAAAAAAAAAACAAAAAAAACAAAACCAACACCCAAAAAAAAAAAAAAAAAAAAAAAACTAAAAAAAAAACAAAAAACCACCCCCCCCCCCACCACCCCACCCCACCCCCCCCCCCCCCCCCCCCCCCCCACACACACACACATGTATGACCCGTCACTAGAAATCACATAACAAGATCGATCAAGGCAACAGGCGCGCGCATCATTAAAGATATGATGGAAAAAACATAGTATCACGAGTCAAATGTGTGGACACATAGTCCGGCTGCACGGAGGATCATTGATGTTGCCTTTCACTAGGACTTATTCTGATAGTGTTAAAAAGGACATATGAAATAATAAAAGTACAAATGGCATCAAGAAGACCTTAGACCTTGTAAAAATGCAAAATCAAGCAAAACTTTCTTTTATGTTGTCGATGTAGGCAAGGTTGGTAAGATAAAATTTGTTTTCTTGTTGCATGCTAGGTCTAGCCTAAGTTATAAGCACTTTGGCAACGTGGTTACGTCCGATACTACCTATCAAACAAATATATGTGGAATTTCATTTGCACATTCTGTGGGTGTGAATACAAACTTTAGAGTGTCATATTTGCTTGTGCTCTGGTTAGAGAAGAATCAGAGGATGCCTTCAAGTGGGTTTTTTAGTACTTGTCTCAAAGTTGTAAATGACAAGCATCAAGTTTGAATCCTCACATGTCTGCTCTTTGCATACCCTTAAAGCACTTATGTATTTTTTTTTCACATATTCTAATCCATTTCTTCAAATAATATAGATCAGTGCAAGGGTGTCCAAGGGCAGCAAGGTACAAGTCCTTGCCAACAAGTCTCAATTTGTTTGATAGGTAGTATCGAACATAATCACGTCATCAAATTGGTTATAACTTAGCCTAGACCAAGCATGCTTGCCAACGTCAACAACACAAAATATTTTTTGCTTGATTTTTGCATTTCTACAAAAGGTCTAAGGTCGTCTCGATATCATCTATACTTTTATTATTTCAAATGGCCTTTTTAACCCTACCAAAATATGTCCTGGTGAAAGGCAACATCGATGATCCTCTGGCTATGTATCATACATTTGAGTCGTTCTGCTATGGTTTTCCATCATATGTTTCATGATGCGTATGGTGCATTGATTGATGTTATGTGATTTCCAGTGAAGTGTCATACATGGGGGTCTTTCTTGAGTTTTGTGGCGATCCAATTACGATTTGGAATGTCATCTAAATTCATAAGAGCCACAAAATACCTATATGTAAAGTTTGAGGGGCAACAACGGCAGTATAAATGCATTCTTGAAGGCAGCTATGTCGTCATCAGCCAACATTTCGGTTCTTGGTTAGAATGCCAACGAGTAGACTACAAGTGATATTTTGAACTCTATGACTTTTAGTTGGGTGCATAGAACCTTTTTAATTTCATTGGTTTCTTCAACGAAAGGAAGACACAACTCCTTTCCCGAGCATGGCATACCCAATATTTTTTGTGAATTCCAGTACTTTGTCAACAACGTCATCGGTCAAATATAGAAGACTAACATCTCCATTCTGATGCTAAATCTTCAATGGATATACTAGATAACAGGGAATGGCTAAAATCACGGGTGTTTGTTATGTCCGGTAGTTTATGCAACCGAACTTCATACCGGTGACAAAGCTATTTTTTTCTTCGTTAAATTCTTCCATAATATATGAGATGGAAATAGGCGTGCATCTAGAAATGGAGGTTGATGACCTGCTCGATGGTTCCATGAAATCATCATCATCATGGTCTAAACAGGCAGCCATCTTGCCAAGACCAACCTCGGTGATTTTCTTCCTTCTAGTACTAGCACACTTGATGCGGAGCATCCTACGGTCATCCCCATGGACCTACCTACATCTCCTCAAGTACCAACTGGACCGATGACACAAGCACGTGCAAGAGCTCTCGAGACCGAGGTGACTTCTCTCCTTAGTTATATTCCGTATGACCCACGTGAGACATGGCTACTACCTCAATCCGGAATGTTATGTGTGCTTAGGTACCAAGAGGACACTCTCGGAGATGCCTGGAATGATGGACAAGTCCACGAGTGCAAGGACAACGAGACTCGAGAAGGAAGACCGTCGAGATGGTACAGGACCCGGACATCTGGCCCCTGGAGACTTCAACCACAGCAGTAGTCCAGACGACAAGCACCTACAGGCACCGGACATCCGGCCCCAGCCCGGACATCCGGCCCGACCCCCAGAAATCCGGCTACCCTCTATCCAGAGAACATCTGGAAATGACCGAAGCCAGCCCGGACATCCGGTGCCGACCCCGGACATCCGGCCCGACACGAAGGCCCGGACATCCGGCCCATGTCTACGCACAGTGAACGGGCCGAAGGCCCATGTACCCCTCCAACTCGTCCCAACTTGTACTAGTACTATATATAGACCTCTCCCTCCTCCTAGGGTTAGCAAAGGATTAGTTCAAGATAGAGATAGAGCTTTGCTCATCCACTTACCCCTACTCCCATGGAGATCAAGGCCTCCATATGAGAAGATCCCCGAAGTGGATTCAAGACCCCTCTCCTTCAAGGATTGGGATGAACTAGCTACCATTTGTATACTCTTGTGTTGAGTTTGGATCTTGTATCTCCTTATGTGTATGTGTATGTGGATCTAGCACATGTGTGATTGGATCTTATCTATTTGAGTGTTCATCTTGTGTTTCTCTTGATTTGCCTCTCTTTCCCCCCTCCAAGTGTGAAAATATCGACCATTAGGGTTCCACCCTACATCATCTTGGATCAGAGCCACGTTGATTCACAACTTGGAGTTCTTCCTCTCCACTTTCTAGCCCCAATTTTGTGTGTTTTTGCCCAATTTCGAAAATCCCCACAAAAATAGCCATACCAATTTTTTTTGTGATTTGTTGGTTTGTTGATGTTTTGTTGAATCCATGGATTTGTTGTGTTACTAGTGGATCTATCTCTCCTCCACTTTTCCCCAATTTCCATCCATGGAATTCCACGAATTTTGACCACATTCTTTTCCCCACTTGTTCATCAAGTTCTTCCACGAATCGCCGCCCCTGACATCCGGCCCGTACCCCCGAACATCCAGCAGCCCCGGACATTCGGCCCGACGCCCGGACATCCGGCGCCTGATAGCAGAAATCATCTCCAACTTTGCCAAATTTTCGCTAATTTTTTACAGGGTTTCCGCCTACTCTTCCGCATACCACCACCGCTTTCCGCAAACCACCATCGTTTTTCGCTACACACCGCAAATTTTGACACGTTTTGTCATTTGAGATTTTGAGTTGCGGTTTCCGTTTCCTAACGTGTTTCGGCTACTTAGGGACGGTTCATCACCGACAACACCGCCGCTCATCTTCGCCACGAATTCGTCATCGACAATGACCACTCCACCTTTTTGACATCCCAACCGTAAGAGGACGGTAACCTCGACGACATCATTGTACATTCACCTTGCCATTGCATTGTTAACCCCGAGCCCATTTTGTGTCACTTGCCTATCGAGACTAGCCTTTGAGTATTGCCGGGCAACGTTACTTGTGCACTTTAGTGATACACCCTCCGCATAGTTTAATTGCATTCATCCATACTCTTGGTATCATCGTATCATCTCTTGTGTCACAAGATTGTTCCCGCATATACATGATTGCTATCTTGTTTGAGCATTTTGCATAAGTGGCCTTTAAAAAAAAGGTTTTAAGCAACGAGAAAACAAAGAGTTTGCCATAGCATCGCTGTCGGTGTAGTGAACATGGGGTGTTCATTACCCCTGGACACGCACCGGCGAGTTGCAGCCCCCAGGCGGGAAGGGCATGCCAGGGGGGCGAGCCATCCTCGGAGAAGACAACTGGGAACAAGCACAAGACTATCCAAAAAGCATTCGAGTCAATAATTGGAAGGCAGAAGACCAAAGGCCGAAGCCCCAGCAAGATTCTTGCTGGTGAGCCCCGGCAAGATTCTTGCTGGTGAGCCCCGGCAAGATGATCCCGACAAGCTTGGTCCCGGCAAGATGACCCCGCCAAGCTGCCACCGCTCCAGTGCAGCGACCAAACCTGTTAGATGGGTTTTGTCCTTCTGGATGCGTGTCAAGTCACCAAAGAAATCATCAAGTCAGAAATCTGAGGATTGGCAGACAAGAAGAGCTGGAATTCGAAGACCAGCTTCCCCGGCAAGATCTTGCCGGGGTGGCCTGCGGAGCCCGGCAAGGCTTGGCGCCCGGCAAGGCTTGGCGCCCGGCAAAGTTTCGGCGCCCAGCAAGTTTCGGCGCCTGGCGGGATTCTGCCACTATGCCACCGCTCCAGCACATCGACAAAGCCTGACATTCTGGGTCCTTCTCTGGATGCGTGGCAACCCGCCAGTGGAGGAGAGCTTAAGCGGTGCTGATGGGATGGCCCCTTTTTCCATCCCCAAGAAAGTGAGGACACCTAAACGGACACCTCACGGTGCATTAAATGCGCTTGTCCTAATCCGTCAGGGGTTAGGTATGATACCCTGTAGCTACTTTACACCTCAATGTATGTACATTTTGCCACTGTGGAGACCCCTTTGAGCATATAAAAGGAGGCCCAAGGCAACTGCTACAGAGGAAGAGAACTTCTGGCACATTCTGCATGCGTAGCTGCTCTTTGAACGCACTGTTCATTGCGAGCGCTCCGGAAGGCTGGGCTCAAGAACATCAATAAGAACATAAAGCAGGAGTAGGGTTTTACGCTGATCTGCGGCCCGAACCTGGGTAAAAGCTTCCCGCGTCGATCACTGGTTCTGCTCTTTGCGTATACCTCTCCCCCCGCCGAATCGTAAAGGGATCTCTCGGGATCCCATAGGTGTCGTGCCCCGACATCTTTGGCGCGCCAGGTAGGGGGATCGAGGTTGCGCGAACCTGATCCAGCGGTCGGCGCGTCAGCTTCATCGTCCATGGCGACTTCGCTCCACATACAGAAAGCTAAGTTCTATAACTTTAATGCTTTTTGCTGATTTGATTTTATCCATGATGATGTTCTTTGCACATAACCTGTGCGCAAAGGAGCACTCTTGAGACATTCTGTGCTCCGGGTTGTTCGGGTCTGCCTAGCAACACCTGTGCAGCCGCGTTTGTTCTTGGAGTGTGAAGCTCTCGAGGAGGCGGCGTCCTCGATAGGCTGCTAACTAGGATCCATTCCTAAGCGCCATTGACTAGGACGTGCGCGATCGAGATGCATTCCGGCAAGCGTAGGGGACAACTGTGCAAAAACAAAAACATGTGGAGAAGAGCTCTAAATAAAGTTACGCACAAGTTAAAATGCTTTTAAGATGCTAATTAACTTGTCGTATTTAAACGCAGTTGTGGCCCGGGGGTTGGCAGCGTCCTCTGGACCAATCTTCTCGACGTCGAGAACGACGAAGTTCTCTGCCATAAGCCTTCCTGTCAACAAGCTTGCCGGAAGCCAGCGTCGAGAACGACGAAGTCCTCCGTCATGAGCTTTCCCAGCAACTCCTTGCCGGAAGCTAGCGTCGAGAATATCAAAGTTCTCCGCTAAAGTCAAAAGTTTCCCGACAACCACCCTTTGAGCAAAAAATAAGCTCGGGGGCTGGCAGCGCCCTCGCAAGAAAAGCTAAGTTGCCAAGATTTATTACATTCATTTTGCTATCCTCACTTGCTTCTTATACCTACACGCGAAGGAGCCCTCTCGGGGCTAATTGCGCCCCTAGTTGTCTCGACTCCGCTCGACAATTTAGGTGGCTGCATAAGCACCGAGGAGGTAAACCTTTCCGGGAGGCGGCGTTCCCGGCAAGTTGCTTAGGACCCGTTCCTCAAGCGCTGCCGACTGGAGCATGAGCACCGGAAAGCTTTCCGGCGAGCGTGGGTCGCCTTGATTAATTCTTTGTCCTTGTACATCAACCTGCACGCGGAGGAACCTTGTCGTGGTTAGCCCGCGCTCTAGCTTCGCCTCGAGTCCGCTCGGCAAGCTTAGCAGCTGCGTTCTGGCCCGGCAAGTCGCCTTGCCGGCGGCGGCGCTTCCAGCAGGCTGCTAAAGACCCGCATCTAGCGCTCGCGGCAAACGTGCGCACCGGCAAGGTTTCCAGACAGCGTAGGGACTAAAATAAGTGCAAGGACTGAATTAATCAAGGGGGAAGCATACATTCATTCAGCATAAAGTAACATGCATTGCATGCATAAAGATTGATTTAACTAAGATAAATTGCTTCTTTATATGCGCCATTGCAGCAACAGGCCGGCAAGACGGCAGTGAGACATTCGCGGTAGACGGCTGCGGCAGCAGGGGTGACTATATGGATCGAGCACCGCACCCGCAGTACCCTATATGGGGAAAGCTCGGGGACTGACTCCTCGTCGCACAGTGTGGCACTTCCTTTCGGGCACACGACTCCTGTTGCCGTCCTGATCTGTCTGCCCATGGTGCCGGCAAGCCCAAGGCCCGGCAAACCGCAAGCTCTCTTGCATCATCACCAGCATGCAGTTAAAAGTCAAGAGTAATGGTTACTTCTCGCCGCGTGTGTACCGGTGCATGTTTTTGGGCCTAGCCCAGACAAACACTGTGCGCGTTTGTCCGGCCCAAGCCCGGGGGCTCCTGTCGGTGTAGTGAACAGGGGGTGTTCATTACCCCTGGACACGCACCGGCGAGTTGCAGCCCCCAGGCGGGAAGGGCATGCCAGGGGGGCGAGCCTTCCTGGGAGAAGACAACTGGGAACAAGCACAAGACTATCCAAAAAGCATTCGAGTCAATAATTGGAAGGCAGAAGACCAAAGGCCGAAGCCCCAGCAAGATTCTTGCTGGTGAGCCCCGGCAAGATTCTTGCTGGTGAGCCCCGGCAAGTTGATCCCGACAAGCTTGGTCCCGGCAAGATGACCCCGCCAAGCTGCCACCGCTCCAGTGCAGCGACCAAACCTGTTAGATGGGTTTTGTCCTTCTGGATGCGTGTCAAGTCACCAAAGAAATCATCAAGTCAGAAATCTGAGGATTGGCAGACAAGAAGAGCTGGAATTCGAAGACCAGCTTCCCCGGCAAGATCTTGCCGGGGTGCCCTGCGGAGCCCGGCAAAGATCGGCGCCCGGCAAGGCTTGGTGCCCGGCAAGGCTTGGCGTCCGGCAAGGCTTGGCGCCCGGCAAAGTTTCGGCGCCCAGCAAGTTTCGGCGCCTGGCGGGATTCTGCCACTATGCCACCGCTCCAGCACAGCGACAAAGCCTGACATTCTGGGTCCTTCTCTGGATGCGTGGCAACGCGCCAGTGGAGGAGAGCTTAAGCGGTGCTGATGGGATGGCCCCTTTTTCCATCCCCAAGAAAGTGAGGACACCTAAACGGACACCTCACGGTGCATTAAATGCGCTTGTCCTAATCCGTCAGGGGTTAGGTATGATACCCTGTAGCTACTTTACACCTCAATGTATGTACATTTTGCCACTGTGGAGACCCCTTTGAGCATATAAAAGGAGGCCCAAGGCAACTGCTACAGAGGAAGAGAACTTCTGGCACATTCTGCATGCGTAGCTGCTCTTTGAACGCACTGTTCATTGCGAGCGCTCCGGAAGGCTGGGCTCAAGAACATCAATAAGAACATAAAGCAGGAGTAGGGTTTTACGCTGATCTGCGGCCCGAACCTGGGTAAAAGCTTCCCGCGTCGATCACTGGTTCTGCTCTTTGCGTATACCTCTGCCCCCGCCGAATCGTAAAGGGATCTCTCGGGATCCCATAGGTGTCGTGCCCCGACAACCGCCACATTGCATATCAAATTGCCATACTCGATCATCTTGGATCATCGTGAGATAATCACCGGAAATCATACATACATAGCATACTTGGGATAGAAGTCGTTACGTTTTGCCTCTCATAGGTTGTGCACAGGTTTCGTATCTCGCCTATTGAGCAATCATGCTAGTGTCTCTCTAGTGTTGTGCAACAAGAGCGTTTTCCGTGGAATCCACATTTTGTGCTCATTCCTTGGTTGCACCACCCCATCTATCTATCCGTGTGTGTGTTTCCGTGTGCCACTCATTGCTATTGGTCTACTTGTTTCACTTGAGAATTTGTGAATCTCTTTCAACATTATTTATATCTTACTAACAATTGCATAAATTTTGTGCCACCATCCTCACCAAGCTACTTCAAAAGCTTTACTTGTGTAGGTGTGAGATTGACAAGATCCGGTACCAATTGTGCTATTTCGGTAATACCATATTGAGTGATCATTGATCCATCTTCAACATGGGATAAGAAACATTTGGTCTAGTTCTTTCCTTTCTCCCACTCATATATTTGCTTGAGATGATGGATAGGCCGAGTACTTCTACCAACCAACACACCTGAGAGAAGGCTCGGGAGTCACACGTACGAGGGGGGGATCAACTAGCTGGGTATGAAATGCCTGCTGAACTTTTGGGGTAGGAGTCAATAAATAGAATAGAATTATGGTAAAAAACATTTAATTGGAGTGGATCCTTCGTATCAGCCAAAAAACGAATTAGAGGCAACAATGTCGTGCAAAATATATTGAGGAAAGAAATCAATTCAAGACGGGAGTGCACATGCAATAATATTTGGAAGGTCAAAATCATGTTTTGCACGTTATTAACAGATTCCGACGACAGAAACCCAATAAGAATTGATTGGATCATGGATTGATCTAACGGCTCGCGCTCTTGGTGCCTCAGGACCTTGGTGCGCATTTGCTATACATGCAACTTGACGGATACCAATCAGACAACTGTACAAGGATTTTTGTTTTATTGTGAACACACATCTCCCTTTACATCTAGAGATTTTACCTCGTAAAGATTTTGGTACAAGGCGGACCCAGGATTTTAATACAAGGGGGAGAAGAAAGATAATGATGAGCCCACAGGAAAAATGTCAAAATGCACTAAGTCCCAGTACAGTATTCAAAGTATGGCAACATATGTCTTGCGAGAAGCTATATGCCTATATTTTCTTTAGCTAATAATTTCGTTAGAGAAACGATCATGTGTGAGTTTGAGTTTGAAGTAGTTAGTTTGTGAAATGAGTTATCGTTGTTGTTGTATTACTCTTCATATTTGAGCATTCAAAGAAAAACGCATCACAAATTAATACTCCCTCCGTCCTAAAATTCTTGTCTTAAATTTGTCTAAATACGGATGTATCAAGTCACGTTTTAGTATTAGACGGAGTATGTTATTTCATACGCAAGTATGCTACTTAACTCAAGCTGGTAGGTGGTAATCTCTACTACTTATAAAAGAGCAAACATATTCGCCTAACGTACCCAGAGCACTAATCACCTCACGATCAGTCTCCCTTCAAACATCTAACCGTCCGGATTAGTTTAACCCACGGTTAAAAAGAGGTATAGCAATTAGATTCAGCGGACCACACAGGAGCGGACAAAAATTTCCGCAGTCTCCCCACCGCTCGCTTCCCCGTTGCCCTTTACCTACCGCCCTCCCGGCGCTCCCCACTCCGTCACCCTGGGAGTCATCGCGGGTGAGGGCCGGGCGATTCTTGAGGGCGATGGGTCTAAATCCCAGGGCTCAACCCTGGACAGGCGGTGGAAACTACCAAGCTGGAGGTCCCTCCTCGAGGTCCCACGCCCTCCCACCGTCTCGCCTCAGCTTTCTCTCTCCAACGCCGCTCGACACCGACGAACCCATGGGCGCGCATGCCGCCGCCTTTGCTGAGGTCTATGAGCCCGGCGCTAAAGATCCAAGCCGGAACCGGCCCTGCTGAGGATGACGGGTACCGCCCCTGCCTGCCACGCACATCCACCGCCCAACCGCCGCGCCTCCACCCCTGTCCGCTGGTGGCGATCTCTATGCCTCCATCCGATGGCGACGAACGATGCCTCCTTCATGGTATGTGTCACGGACACCAACAGACCCACATCTTTGTTATGTGATGAACACAACCTGTGATGAGGACATGACTATCTTGGATACGACCAAAAATATTGCATACATGTATATTTGTGAGGTGATTTCTAATGCAAACTATGCAATAATTTATTTATGTCATCCAAGACAAAAATACTTCACAAACTTTTGTGCCATGTCTAATTGCAGGTGTATGGGAGATTTGTACAATCCACATATGAACATAAGGGAAAAAGAGAAGTTTATGTGCTGTTCAAAAAGTCCTCTCACGTCACTTTTGGGCCAAGAGAAGATAGAGTCCAAGTCTCTCACGTTCTGGATTCAGATTCGGACTGCACAGACATACCTGAATCAAAACGCCAAGAACTATTTCATACGGACTCCGAATTGGGTGATTCTTTTTTTGTTGGAAAGTAGATTTCGTGCTCTTTCTAACCCAATTGGTTTCACCTTCAAATTCATCCAGAGCGTTGAGTTGTCGTCGAAACAATCTGATGCTGTAGCAGATTCCGAGTCAAACTACAAGTCCAAAGGTGTTGCATCACCTCCACTTGGGCCCATTGGCCTTGTACGACCTAGGGTTAGTTTTAGGCTGCCTTGGGACGTCCTCCCACCTCCTTGGCCGCCACCCCTTGCTCCTATATAAGTAGATCCATCTAGTAGCTTTTTGCTTGGGTTTTTTTTAGATTAAAAGTTCGCCATAGCTGCAACTTCGCGTACTTCGTTTGTGTTCAACGACCAGACCAAAACGTCACAGAACCCCACCTTGATCAATAAAGCTTTCATCTTATATTCGCAATATCCAGATTGCAAATCTTAGTTTCTTGCTTGTTCTTCGTTTGCTTGCAGGAGATAGACCCTCGTGGTCAGGTTGATTGTGCTCCGGCGTGGTCAATAACCTCTCGGAGTTGGTTTAGCGATTGCTAAGGCGCGACGTCCTCGCACGTTCGTAGTCGGATCGTCAAAGTCTACTCCACCAAAAACGATAGCTATCATCTCATCGAAAGATCGGGACACCCTCGCCTCTATCAACCTGTAGGTGCATCTCTTTCTTTCTCTGATCTTCTATCTCTCATAAGCAGTTCTGCACTTCTCGAGTCCAAATGACGTTTCCTTGTGGTAGGAGGAGAGGATATTGGATCTGAGTATGTGAGGGAGGAGCAAAAGGATATACGATTTCTGTTGCTTAGCTAGCTTACTCCAATCCTCAGGTTATTCTTCTTCCAACCTAATTCTAAGTATGTTCTTCTTCAACCTTGATGCTGCATGGGTAGAGTCAGTAGATGGAAGATGTGTCAGTTGGGATCCAATATAATGTTTCGGTTCATCTTTGGTGAGAAACTGAAAACACGCACACATCAGCTTGTAAGTTCTGTAGGTAATTGGTTTCTTCATGTAATTTTATTGAGAATGGAGGAACCATAACATGGATGTAAACTCTGTAGCTGGCCAACATGCACTGCCTATCAACCAGCTGTGCGAGCACCTGTGAATGGCTACTATGACCACATGGCTGCACTGTCTTTGGGCAGCTCGATTACAGTTTTTAGTTTGGGGATAATTGAACTGTTAATACAAAAGCTTTAAATCCCCCGTGATATGGCCGCTATCGCTGATATTTTGGCTGGACCTCAGCTGTACTTGCCCCTAAAACTAAATCATCACAGGATATAGCCAAATTCGTGCAATTTTAGGCATGTTGCGACGGGTCCGTCACACGCAATTTCGATCTTTGGTTTATCATACAGTGCATAATTGTACAATATATATATATGCAGGTCTGAATTGGTTTTTTGTACATGACAGAGGCGTTCACGATCCTTTAATTTAGAAGCTCGAGTAATTAGCTCTGTTGTTTTATATGACTGACAAGGTATCAATATTCTTCTCCTGCAGCTATAATCAGGATTCACAAGTAGGAGAAGAGGGTATTGATGGAATCATTTTATTTTCAAGTTTGCTTTTTTTGCCTTGTTTCCTGATATTCAGTAGCCTTATTGTAGCCACTTGTGAGTGAGTTCGCCTGCATCGCTAATGTTAATTGTTGCTTTGGCAGGATCAGGAAGAGCTATTTTGTGCACATGAGTTGCTATTGGCAGTGGACAGATTGTCTATGCAG
This sequence comes from Thinopyrum elongatum, assembly GCA_011799875.1. NCBI lineage: Eukaryota > Viridiplantae > Streptophyta > Magnoliopsida > Poales > Poaceae > Thinopyrum > Thinopyrum elongatum. The sequence goes on from CM022302.1 coordinate 197,898,390, forward strand.
AGAGCATAGAGAAAAAAGTGAGTGGTTCCATTTTATCTGACCGGAATGTTCACAAGTCCTCCTAAATTTTGGAGAGAAATAAACCCATAAAGAATTCAGAATTGTGCTTGTTCACAGATTTCGACAGTACAAAGGAACCCATAAAGAACGCTCACAGATTTCTTTCAGTGATTAGTAATCGATTTGTTCTGCAAAACAATTATATTACAGGTTAACTTGTCTATATATTGCTCCAGATTTGTGTGTTTTAAAGTGAATTCAGTACAGATCATGGTAGCTACAGGAGGTGAATGTCCATGAAGGCATGAACAGCATTGCTGCTAGATACAGGCATCAAGTAATCGTATCAAGATCGCTTTGGTGTTGTGGTCTGATAAGCATCAACCATTTGTATGCCCCATATAACTACAATGTGCAATGTAGGTTCATCTTTGTGCAGTTATACTGCCTCCTAACAAAATCTTCCCTTTGTCGATCCTGGAGCATGAAAGCATATTATGTACTAGTACGATCCTGGGCCCCTTTCAGACTATAGGCTCTGTCCTAGAGCCTTTTCAGCCCTTTTTATTTTCCTTTTTCTCTTTTTCCCTTCCTAGTTCTTGCTCTGTAAGCTGGTTCTCAGCTAATGTACAATTGTCCCCCCTTTTTAATGCAATGGCAGAACTACTTCTGGTTATGGTCAACAAAAATAAAATAAAAATACACATCTTGATTTGGCTCTTATAAAATAAAAAAAATATTCATATTGATGACCATTTCTTGTAGCATTGTTGATACTCTTTTGCAATATCCTCTGTTATATAAGGGCTAATATATTACAAATATGGAAAATTCAAGTGTTGTATTAGCTTTAAGTTGATACTGCTTTGTATAACAGACATATAACCTCCATTATTTACTGTTTGGTTTCAAAAAGTTAGAATATGAGTATGTGACTTGCAATTGGCTCTTGGCAGAGCTCACAATATTATCTTTTGAGGGGCAAATTCTTTTTAACTCCAACAATTCCGTGTCACTGGTGACGAAAATAGATCTTGCAACTCCAACAACAGAGACCTAAAAAAAGGCAGCCCGGTGCATGTAGCTCTCGCTTGCGCAGGGTCCAGGAAAGGGTCCGACCACTTTGGATCTATAGTACGCAGTCTTTCCTTACATTTCTGTAAGAGGCTGTTTGCAGGACTTGAACCCGTGACCTCATTGTCACAAGGCAGCAGCTTTACCAACAACAGAGACCTAAATATAGTAAAAATGTTCAATTGACCTTACAACCTCAGTGTGATAATAGAGTGACAATATACTTCATATTATGTATTTGTCGATTGTTTGAGGTGGATTTCCATGACGGTGTTGCAGCAGGGTGCATTGGTAGAAAAGAGGAAGAGTGTGAGGCGACCAGACAAGATACGAGGCGGGAAGGGCCAAGGCAACTTGGATGCGGTGCTTGAGAGTTACAGAACCCATGGAATTCTCATCAGATTTAGATGGTCTCTTTGATAAGTTGTGAGTGTAATTGACAGTGACCTGAATGTTATGTACTCCCTCCGTGCCTAAATATAAGCCTTTTTTAGAGATTCCAATGAAAACTACATACGAAGCAAAATAAGTAAATCTACACTATAAAATATGTCTATATACATTTGTATGTACTCCGTATTAAATATCTAAAATGTCTTATATTTATAAACGAAAGGAGTACAGGCGTATATGATTTATTGTTGTAACTCACATGCATGAAAACTAATAATATTAGTCGAGATGCGATTTGCATATTCAATATTTGAATTTTAAGTAGCTAGACCGGAGTTTACAACTCCCTCCGTTTCTAAATATAAGTCTTTCTAGAGATTTCAATATGGACTTACGGAGCAAAATCACTCTAAACTACATTATACATCCATATGTAGTCCATATCGAAATCTCTATAAAGACTTATATTTAAAAACGGAGAGAGTAGTTCATTACATGCTTACTAGTTCATCAAATCATCAAAGAAAAAAACTGTAACTAGCTAGTATCTACCGGAGTTTGTATATACACAAGGTGCGATCCATTTACATAAAATACTTACCGTGATCAGTTCGATAGACTTCGATGCAATGATACCGCATCAGCGTGGGATACTGCGGGAGGGAGCGCTGGAGCGGCTAGCGCTTCTAGCCGTATCCCGGTCTGATCTCCTGAGCGGCGGCGGCGGGCGCCCTAGCAGAGACGCGGGTTCCATCATCAATCGAGGACCCGGTTTTCCTTTTTTTTTTTTTTTAGAGAGAGAGATGAGGACCCGGTTTTCCGATCGATCATATATCTACTGTCCGCCTGCCACAAGCCCGAGATGTAAAAAAACGCGAGCCCGAGAGCACAAAACAGGCCCATCCAAGTGCTGGGCCGCCTGCCGCCTAATCCAGGGCAACAGCACGACGTCCACCCGTTCCGCCCCCCGCGTCCAACGAACCAACCAAAATCGCGCTGCTCCCACCTATCACGTCGCACCTGGCCGTTCCTTCCATCCAAAACCCAAACCCCACCCCCCACGTTCTTCCCAAGGCCGAACAGATAGCATTTCCTCGAACACATCGCCTCGTCCCTCCTCCTCCATGGCCACCGCGTCGCTCTCCGCTCTGTCCTCGGCGGCCGCCGCCGCTGGAAAGCGCTTCGTCCTCTCCTCCCCGTCGCTCTCCTTCGCCTCCCGCCGCATCGCCGCCCCAGCCCGCCTCCGCGCCGCCGCTGTCCCGGGGCCGAGGAGATTCGCGGCTTCCGCCGCATCGGCATCCACGGTCGTGGCCACCATCGCGGTCGGCGACAAGCTGCCCGACGCCACGCTCTCCTACTTCGACCCGGCCGACGGCGAGCTCAAGACGGTGACGGTCGGGGAGCTGACCGCAGGGAAGAAGGTGGTGCTCTTCGCGGTCCCGGGCGCCTTCACCCCGACCTGCTCGCAGAAGCACCTGCCAGGGTTCATCGAGAAGGCGGGCGAGCTCCGCGCCAAGGGGGTGGACACCGTGGCGTGCGTCTCGGTAAACGACGCCTTCGTGATGAAGGCGTGGAAGGAGAGCCTCGGCCTCGGCGAAGACGTGCAGCTGCTGTCGGACGGCAACCACGAGCTCACCCGCGCGCTAGGCGTGGAGATGGACCTCTCCGACAAGCCCATGGGGCTCGGCGTGCGGTCCCGCCGCTACGCGCTCCTCGCCGACGACGGCGTCGTCAAGGTGCTCAACCTCGAGGAGGGCGGCGCCTTCACCACCAGCAGCGCCGAGGAGATGCTCAAGGCGCTCTGAGCCGCGCCTGTTCTGCTTCTTGCCTGAGTCGTGTCTAGTGCTCCGGAGTAGTGAATAATAATCCGACGAACTGTTGCTCGTGTGAGTGTCCTTCGATGCGTCGTCATCGTGGAGAGTATTTTGTTTTGTTTTGTTGAGCATTGCGTGCTGTCCATGTGCTCGATGAAATGACTTGAATTTTTCAAGACGTCGTACCTGTTCTTAACATTGCCAGTGGTAAAGCCTGAAGGTTTGCTGAGATGTTCACAAAGCTTGCATATACAAAATAGTATTGTGCTGAGATTGGCAGCTAGATCGGTACGGATGAGACGAAGGGTGTACCAAAGTTCTTTAACAAGAGATGGAAATCTAGGATGCAGAACAACGGCTAGCAAAAAATGGAGTAAAAGATTGAAGAGTTTCTACTCTCCAACAGAAAGCGCCCCATGGTATATATTGACCAGGGGCGGTGGCCGATTGTTTAGGGTGCGTTTGGTTTGAGGGTGGAGACTCGTGGTATTATTTTTATGGACTACTCCCTCGGTCCCTCACTTATTTTGTGACGAAGTGAGTACATATTAACTTAGTTTTTTTTAAAGGAGGATTATCCCAGACTCTGCATCAGAATGATGCATGCAGCCTCTTTATTAATCAAAGTATCGTAAAGGTATATGATCAAGAATAAACTCGCTCAGAGCTGAAAAGGTAAAAAAAAAAACAAGCAAAAAAATGCCACAATCGACGAAACAGGACTAGATGACTAAACATCTATTCTATTACTGGATCGCCATCCAAACCGGTTGTATATACCCGAGCTACCATCTCCCATCGGGTAGACCCAGTAACCAAAGGCTCACTGGCTTCCACATGAATTATAACGACCACGACGGATCCAAGCAGTGGCCCCGTAGATAACCTGCAAAAAAATTATACGAGTTTGTCTGTTAAAAACCATATCATTTATACAATCCCATATAGCCAAAAGTAATGCACATACTCCTATCCAAATATGTCTCCCAATATTTGTCTCTACTCCATTTAGCCCCGTCCTAAATAACATGTGAATACTATTTGGAGGGGTGATATTAAAGGCTATATGAACTGAACGCCACAATAGTTTGGCCAGCGGACAATCGAGAAAGAGGTGTTTGATGGTTTCATCTTGATCACAAAAGTTACACCTTTGACTACTGTGACGCCCCCGGCCCGATCGTGCACTAATCATACACGCAAATGCACACGATCAAGCCTAAGGACTCACGGGAAGATATCACAACACAACTCTAAAACATAAATAAAGTCATACAAGCTTTATATTACAAGCCAGGGGCCTCGAGGGCTCGAATACATAAGCTTGCGAACATGCGTCAGCGGAAGCATCAGATATCTGAGTACAGATATGAAATAGAAACAGAAAGGCCTTTAGGAAGGCGGGGCAAAATAAAACACTACGATCGAAAGGCGAAGGCCTCCTGCCTGGGACCCTCCGATCCTACTCCTGGTCGTCAGTCAACTCGTAGTAGTATCCATCCTCTGGATAGTAGTAGTAACGATCGTCGGGGCATCTGTCTCAGGGGGCTCCGTCCTCTGGTCACGTCAAACTGATATGGCAAGAAAAAGGAAAACAAAGCAACCGTGAGTACTCAGAAGTACTCAGCAAGCAAGGATCTACACTACATATGCAACATTATCAAGGGGAGGCTGTATATGTGGGCTGGGCTGCAGAAATGCCAGAATAGAGAGAAGGCCTAGTCCTATCGAAGACTAGCATCTTCAGCGGTCTTGCAGCAGTAGAAGAGAGTAGAACAATACCATATAATGTAGCAGTAATAATATCAACCTCACCCAGAGATCCTTTCTCGACTCCCTGCGAGAAAGCAATCCCAGAGCCATAAAGTCATCAAACCTCGTCCTGAGATCCCTTCTCGACTCCCTGCGAGAAGCAATCCCAGAGCCATATATACAGGTCTCATCACAGGTATCCAGTTCTAAATTGTATCAATCAGGATACAACTCCGAGTGTCCTTTACCGTAGGACCGGCTATCGATAGAAGTGTTCTTCCCTGCAGGGGTGCACCAACTTACCCAACACGCTCGATTAACTTCGGCCGGACACACTTTCCTGGGTCATGCCCGGCCTCGGCCAAACGACACATCGCAACCTTACCTACAGCTCAGCAGAGAGGTCCCCGTCGGTCTACATCCTAAGCGCTCAGAGGTCTTGGGCCATCGCCCTGTGCACTCCGAGTCGTTGCGTGCAGGGGGAAGCCAGGCACCAGGGGGGCGCCGGTCCGTCCCGGCCGCAAGGCTGAACTAGACGTCTGACAGAGCTTTCGGCTGATGCTACGATGCAGAACGCCCATACTATGCCCACGTGATGGTTAGTGCTATCAGACCAGAGGCCTGCTCGGATCAAATATCCAAATCGTTAATGGACTAGGGCTTGCGGTAACGAGCAGAGACTCACGAAAGATGTGACCCCGTCGCCCCGTCTCGAGGACTTGCGGCAAGGGTTAAGAATGCCCGGCCGCGCCTCGTATTCACCACTCGGGCACCACACTGGCAACCCGCCTTCACATCACACGCGGGTACCCCTCAGGGTCGGCCCGCCTTTCCAAGTAACATTGTAAAGTCCAAGTATCCGTGTGTCCATAACATCAGGGAATCCGAGGTATCACCCTCATTGAATTCCACTCGATGTATCCGTCAAGGTGAACTAGGAGGAATCACCCTCACTGGGTCCACACTTGAGGTGTTGTACGACAGCGTCGTTATCGGAAGCGGTGAAGGAGGAATCACCCTCAATGACCACGACCGAATAACTACTCTACAGAGTTAACATCAGAAGTGCTACATGAGGTTTCACCCTCGGCACTCGATAGTAACGCTGCAGTGTCGTTACAACTAAGGGGGGGTGATGTGCGGTGTCGGGTCCTGGTCTTCAATCCCATTGATCGGGTCTTCTGACGATCCAGCGCGGCAGTCGGGATAAGTGGGGTCACTGATAGGTCTCTACCCAGCCTAGACTAAACAGTTTAGGATATGTAGGTAATTATCAACAGTAGGTTACAATGAACAGGCTATGCATCAGAATAGGTAAAGCAGCAGCAGCAGTAATTCTAATGCAAGCATGAGAAATTTAGAATGGGCGATATCGGTATGCTCAAGGGAGGGGCTTGCCTGGTTGCTCGGCGGCAAGGGCAAGGTCGTCTATGGTGTCTTCGGGCTCCGGAGCTGCGTCGGTCTCGGGGACCACGTCGGGGTCGGGGGCTATCGAGAGAGAAGAGGGGGAGGAAACAGTATAAATATATAGCAAACATGAGCATGACAAATACGATACACGGTGCTAGGGGTAGTCTAACGCAGCATCACACGTAACAGACGGAGCGGGAGAATATCTGACGATATTCCCCGGGTCTTTGGAATTATCGGACAGAGGATAAGAGGGGAACGGTTGCAAGTTTGGATAGTTAGGGACGCGTGACGGACGAACGGACCGCGTATTCAGATTCGTCTCGTCGTTCTGAGCAACTTTCATGTACAAAGTTTTTCGATCTGAGTTACGGATTATTTAATATGATTTTCTAAAGTTTTTATTAATTTCTGGAATTTAATTAATTATTTAAATTAACATTATCCGAAACAGTGTCTTGCTGACGTCAGCATGACGTCAGCATGACGTCAGGACCAGTGGGTCCCACCTGTCATAGGCTGTTAGGTTAATTAGTGATTAACTAATTAAATTACTGTTTAATTAACACTAACTACTTAATTAAATTAACCTAATCAGGATTAATTAACTAATTAATTAATTAATTAGTTTAATTATTTTTATTTTTATTTTTATTAAATCATAATCCTATTTTTTTTTAACGTTTTGGGGGCTGTGGGCCCCGGCTGTCGGTGGCACAGAGGCCAAGCGGGCGAACGGGCGCGGGTGCGGGCGTGGACGCCCGACGGGCGCAGCGCCGCCCGAACGGGCGCACCGGCGGGGCGCGGCTGCGGCCGGAGGGGAGACGCGGCCGGGAGCGGTGTAGGGCGAGCGGCGATGCGCGGGCGCGGGGAGGCGGAGGCACGGCGCGGAGCGGGCCGGGCGCGGGCGAGCGGAGGCCGGAGCGCGCGCGCGGGCGAGCGGGCGGCAAGCGAGGCGTGGGCGCGGGCGCCTTGGTGGCGAGCGGGGACGAGGGCCCGGGCGCGGTGGGGGCGCGCGCGCGTGCGGCAGAGGCGAGCGGGGAAGGGGGCGGGCGGCGACCGAGGCAG